>VYZR01116322.1:23431-34514 GCA_013400675.1 Oxylabes madagascariensis
AATTCTTCAGGATCTCTTCAATCAGTCCAAGTCCATGTTCCCACTGCGGGGTGTTGAGGAGGGAGAACTATGGGCACTGCTTCTGTAGGAATTTGTTTTCCTGAGCCATGTGTGGGGTGAGGGAGGACTGAGATCACAACCCCTGCGAACTCCCTGAACATACTTCACAAGTGCTACAATAAATTCAGAGAGGCTTTCTGGTTTTGGGAGGTGAACAGTCAATTTTACACCTCATGTCCTTTATGGATCCCCAGGTTAGGTAACTTACTGGAGGTTTTTATCTTCCAAGTGGGGGTTGTTTATTAACTATGTTAATTTGCACATGAGGAAACTAAAAATAAAGCAATAGTAGGAGGAAGTCCAGCTGTGTATGAGCATAGGGGATAGAATTCTTCCTTGTTTGAAGTGTAGTGTGCTCCTTCTAACGTGCTTCGTCCTCATCAGAGGAGACCAAAAGTTCGGTCAATTATCTCTCCCGAACATCCAAACACTGTTGCTTTTACACTGCCTAGTATNCAATACTTTCTTCTAAAAGATGAAAAAACTCAGCTAACCCCTCATTCATTTTTGAGGTTCACTCTCCTGAACAAGTTTAGGCTGGTGCTGCCTTGCTGAGGACTCCTTCGCCAAAAGCCCATTGCTTTTACGCTGCCTAGTATGGAGCACGCCCAGGGCCACTGGTGCTTCTTTGAGGCAGAGGGTCTGCAAAGCTGGTGGTGCCCCTCTCCTGCAAGTGCAGGGGGTCACAGAAGTGACTGGAAGTGACAGAAGTGACAGTTCCCAACTCAGTTTCCATAGGGTTGTCAAAACCTCGATAATGATAGGCCAATGATGTCCCAAAAAGCGGATCCATTTGTTGCAGCTGCCAGGGTTTACTGAAGGTGGCACTAGTTGTGTTAAACTCCTACCTTTTTTTTGTGATTGCTGTGTTTTTTTATATTGCGAATAAGTTGCAGTGAGTGTTGGATCAATGCACAGTAAGTAGTAACAGCACAGTAAGTTGTAACATGTTAGGCTTTCTGATTTGTTTTGGTGGTGTTACATACTCATTGTTGATCCAGAGATCAAAAAAGAAAGTACAAAAATAAAAAGGGAGAAAAGGATCGGGATAATGTTGGCAAGATAAGGGTCTTCTTTGTACCCTCCAGTCAAAAAGTCATCATTAGCATGCTTGTTTTGCACATTACGTATCTAATGCTGTGTGTATGTATGTATATTTATACATGTATGTACTTGGCATAAACATGAGGCAAAACGGATAGCCAAGACATTGTCTAAGTAATTGATACATATGTGATGAAATTTTAATGATTTTATGGTACAGAGGAGGACCTCTGAAAAACCTTCACTGTATTTCAGTGGCAACTGATTAATTGATAGACAACCTGGCTATATTCCTATGAGGTCATAAAACACACAGTTGATTAGAAATGTTGTTACTAGACAGATTTATGGGGACACTTACATGCTTGCCTATACTGTTGATTGCTGTTCTTAATTTCATCTTGCCAACCTAACAGTAGAATTCATACTATTCTCTTTCTTCTGCTTTTATAAACTATGTTGTTTAAAACTGTGGAATATTCTTGCTTATTTTCAGATCTCATCAGAAAACTAGCACAGCAGCAGTTTGGAAATACACAGGGCGATTATCAAAAGGTAAATTGTCTATGTGTGTCTGCATAAGATAATGAAAATTATGTATTTGAAGTTCATTTTTTTTTCTAAACCAAGAATTAGTATTTTAAAATGATATGAACAGAATAAAAATAGGAGTTTTTTTATTAATAAGTATGATGTTTTCATGAAAATTGTGAGACCAATTATAAAGAAAATTCCACAAGCCACTGTAACAAAACGACTCATTGTTAAGGATGACTTACAAATTCCAGCTGTAATGGGATTGTTGCACAAAGATTGATGACTCTTTGTATTGAAAAATACTGGTTTTATTTCAAAAAACTTAGGGAGAACCATTACTGCTTAGCTCTCATGTAAGCTTCAGCTATTGTTTTCAAAAAGCTGAATTTATATTATAAATATACTATTTATATATTAGCAAGAAGATGGAATGAATGTGTGTCGCTGTAAGACACAAAAAAAGGTGATAGACTCCGAATCTTCAGAAGGCATAGAGAACTTTTATTGTCTAATTCTCACTACCTTTTATAAGGTCTTCCAATACAGACTTAACATCATTGGTGAATGGGAATGACACCTCTCTAATCCCATTGGTTAAACTGGAGAAACAGAACTAGAAAGGTGAAAACACCACCTGGAGAGATTGTTTTGGGAACAAGATAGTTGTTTGCCAAGATTGTTTTGTGAAGAAGCTCTCTTGAGAAATTTTCCCTTGGGAAAAGTTAAGCAGCTGCTAGCAGAGTAAAAATCTTTCAGACTCAGAAATATCAGGCCCACAAATGTGCATAAGTTTTAGGCTGTTCTGGAGCACAGTGTTTCACTTTTGAATCAGGAGCTGAGTTTTTGCAGTAGGAGTTGAGCTGTGCCCAGGCAATGGACAGGTTACTTCATATGAGCCACTTGCTTGTGGTCCCCACAGCATGGTGTACCCATCAGCAGGACGAGTGTGGTGCTTGCACACAGACACTGAGCTGTTTCTGTGACCAGGATGGCCTTACTGGTGCTTTCGTGTCTTCCCAACGGCAAGCCTGTTTTTTTCCAGGAGCTTGATAAGCTCTGCATGACATCCTGGTGTGTGGGTTTTGTTGTTATGCTGCATCAAGTGACTCTTGATCCCATCTGCTTGCTTGGTGGCACTCTAGAGAGTGGTGTATCACAGATTGTTCCTGCATACCTAAGGACAGGTCTTGGATGTGGGAGAGTTTCGGGACAAAACCGTTAAACCATAGATGGTATCCCGGACCACAAGCAGAGTATTTAGTAACTAGTACGTAAGTCATGAGCAATCTGAGACTAGTCCTGTGTAGGGGATGTGATTATAGGGTGGCAGTAAAAATATTAGGAGTGCTTAAGAAGTAGAACAGATACAGGGCATTCATCAGTCCAAATTCTGACCTGAATACAGTGCAAAACCTTGAAATAAATTTGGAAAACAAATTTGGACAAGTAGAGTGTGCTTCAGAAGACAGAAGCATCAGTGAGAGTCAGCTGTGAAGCAGCCAGCATGGCTTTAGATGTGCCCCTGGAAGAATTTCCAATGGAGACAGGGAAGTGTGAATGTGTCTGAAGGGTGTGAATAAGCAGTTAAAAATGTTTACCTGTGGTTTTGATCACTCAAATTCAGGGAGAATGAATTCAGACTGAGTTCAGAAAGTGTCCATTAGGGTGATCTGGGAAACCTGTGGATCTTCAGACGAAACTGCAGGAGTTTGCTTAGTTTAGGAAAAGAGTTGATAAGGGATGTGGTTACTCTTTTAAAATATATATGGAGATGAAGCCCTAGGAAGGAGGTTCTGCTTCTTGGGCAGAATACAGTGCTAGCACAGAAGCATAGGGGCTGAAATGGACAAGTGAGAAGACTTGCTCACCAAGAACTGAGAACAGCCCTTCAGTAGAAGAGCAGGAAATCTGCTTCTCCTATTTATCCGGTTAAATTTCTGCTGTCATTCCTCTGTATTATTTTTTTAACCTATTTATAGAATGTGTTAGTGACCCAGGAGGCCCTTCCCACTTCTGTGCTGTGTGTCCTAGCGTTCCCAGTTGGATTCTACCCATGAACATCTCCCCGTGCCCTGCCAGGGGCAGCAGCCTGCCAGGTCAACCCAGCAGCTGAGCCGCGCCTGCTCAGGGGAGCCAGCTCGCTGCTGCTGCCATTGCTTTGCTCCTGCTGGGAGGCTGCATGCTTGAAACGTTCAGAATCATACCAGATTAGGAAGGGAAGGGAAGCATTGGTCATCCTTCCATTGATGCAGGAGAAAATACGATTTTGAACATTTTAGGTAGTACTGTACAGTAGAGGTTTCAAAAGGATGCCTATGATGCCGATAAATCGCTAAAACTTGAACATTTCTGATTCTCACACATCAAACTTTGGGCTGAGGAGTCTTGCCATCTTTAGCTTGTCTGCTTTTCTTCCAGTTAGGAGAAAGGGGAAAGCACTGTCAGCTGTGAATTTGGCAGGCAGAGTTGAAGGGGAAAATACAAGAAATTATTTTCCATTGTGGAAAGAAAGGGGAAATAGGGTTCTTCTGAAATTCTGTCATTGAATATTTAGTTTTTAAGTGTTTTTCTGATTTACAGATTAAAAAATAGGTAAGCACTGTTAAATAGATTTCTTCAGTCTTTCTTGAATGCCTTTTTTTCTTTTGAGTAATTTAAATTGAACTTCTACATGGTTAATTGAAAGCGAGAGTGAATTTTGTGTGTAATGTGTTAAGATCCCAAAACTGCTACTGGAGCTACTAAAATAAAATAAGCACTGAGAAGAAAAAGTTAGTCAAGAATATCATATCAGTTATGACAGGTGGAATTCATGAAGAAATCACCAAACCGAAAAGCAATCTCTGACCTTCTGCGAGATATATTGGGAATTATATGAAACAAGTGCTCAATGTGGAAGTAACTGGTCTGTCATTGGTTTAAGATGAAAGTATTTGTTGGACAAATGCTAGATTCCTTTCATTCACCAAGGAAACCAGAAAATAGCTGCTATGTATTTTATTGTAAATATTTTTCCGTAATTATTTAATGGTGCTTCTGTGCATTATTTTGCTTTGGTGGCTTGTTTGTTATTGTTTCTGTGTTGTTAATTGTTATGGTCTAGTCATGGTTAATTATTCATTATTCACGGGATTTGTTTTTTGTGCATGCTGCCTGTGTATTATACACATTCTCCATTTGTTTTGACTTCCACAGCCAGAAAATGTTGTCCTGACTCTTCAGGTAATGTCTTAAGGTAGAATGTACAGCTTTGAAAAGAAACTAACCATGTCTGCACTGCTCCTGTTAAAACATTCATAACCATTTTTAATGTTACTTTAAATACTGTTTTTCCATCTAGCCTATCTTAAAATAACATACACTGTCATATAATTTTTGAAGTGTTCAGCTGTATAGAAAAGAAAACAGTGATTCTTTTACAAAATCCAGCGAAATTCTTCCTTCAAGCATGTAGTTCATATTCTTCAGAAGGAAGCACAGGTTTTAACAAGCATTTAATAGTAATTAAAAGAGTAGTTTTCATACTAGAATTGGTAATTAGGGCAGAAATTTGCAACTCTGCTAATGGTGGTAGTTGCTGTATTTGGCTCAGTTGGTAATTAGGAATTGTGAGGAAGGGCATCAGCAAAGCTGGAACTAGAGCATGATTGATATCTTGTGAGAAATTTTAACTTATTTTACAGGACAGTTACGCAGCCTCAATTTCATCCTTTTGCTGCCAATTTGCCCTTGTGCTGGTGGTTCTGTAAAACAGAAGAGAACTCAAAGTACCAGTGTGAGAATTTGTTCTCCTAAGGTTGGGGAAGGAAAGGAGAAGAGAGATGGATCAGGGAAGAAGGAGTCCTGGGGTGTGCTCACACTGTGCCATCTCTGTGCGCTGACACCTCCCCGGTCCGGTTTCGGCTGGGCTGTGTTTTCAGCAGAGGGAAACAGCAGGGCCAGCTCACAGCGTGTCCCCTGGGAGCCACATGGCCTCGTGTAGGGCCCTGCCAGGGCTGCCTCCCCCAGCTTCTTGGTCCCGGGGCTCTTGCAGTGTGAAAGGAGTCAGGGTATTGCATTGCATCGTTCCCTTTCACTCCTGCCAGCTTTTGAAAGCATCCTTTTAGTTGCTGCTGCTTTGCTGTTTGGCAGCAGAATAAATGTCTTTACCTGAGAGATCTTAAAATCTGTCTGCTTCTTCATGTTTTCCAGTCCCTCAGCAGTTTTAAATTCAACACTTAGAAGTAACCTCTGCCATTGTAATCGATCATCCAGTGAAATACTTCTCTTTGGGGTTCAGATGAATTTTTCTACTCTAAACTGAATAAAAAGGAGAAAAAGCAAAGCCTCCTTTTCCCCCTGGTGGGGTGTTGCTGTAGTTAGGCTTGCTGACATTTGTGGAGCCTTTTTGGAAACAGATGTGAGAAACAGTAAATTCATGGTCTGGGAATTCAGATGTGTTCATTTTTAACCTGTTTCCATTGCATTGATTCACATTTATTTCTTGTGAGCCTAGTTCTCTCTTAGCACTCACTCTTGTAGTTTGCCTAGCTAATACTGTAGCGAAATAATTATTAGCTATCAGTATCTACAATGTTATGTATCTTTTTGTTAGAAAAGTTGTCAATTATTGACAAAATATACCAAGTCTCTAACCTCAGTAACTTAGTAGATGGTTTAGTCTGTAGTTTGATTTTTAATTATTTGCTCTATATTGACTGCAGTTACTGTGTGATATCTGCTATTACCACTATTTTTGTCTGAATTACAGGCCATCTACTATGAAATCGGTTTTATAGTCTCCGCAGCCTTGGGATTGCTATTTATTTTGTTACTGCCTCTTGTGGGACTTTGCTTCTGTATGTGTCGTTGCTGTGACAACTGTGGTGGGGAAATGCATCAAAGACAGAAGAAAAATGCTGACTGTCAGAGGAGCTGTTTTGCAACATTTCTTTTTGTTGCTTCTTTAATAATAAGGCAAGTGTGATAAAGAGAACAATATGAACCTTGGTGTAGCACTTACTTTGCAGTGTCAAATAACAAATAATACTACTGTATTAGCCTACAGGTACAGAAATTATTTTATTAGATTAAGTACTATTATTGCTTATTAAAGAAAATGTAACTGGATTATAAAAAATGCTGTCACCATTGCTATCCACAGGTCATTATATACTTAAGCAGAATGTAGGTGTGAAACAAAAAAACAATGTTTGTATTGGGCAAATTACATTTTTACCAGTCTCAAAACAGCAGTTGCAGAATGTTACATTACACTTGTGAACACGAGAGACCATGTCCTGTGTTCAGTCCCCATCCCAGAGAATCTGAGATATCACATACTGCTTTGTTCTTGGTAGTGTTGTAGTGGTGAAAAAAGCAAGTGACTTCCTTCAGCATTTGCTGTACTCCAGATATTTATACTAGTTCAAAACAATGGGTTTTCTTCTGGGTCTTGTGTTATTTAAACCATGCATGCACTCCCTGTAAATCCTCGAGTTTGAAGACATTTTTGCACTGTTGGTGATAGGAAGATACCCCTCTGCTGGGTGTAATGGGTGATGAGGAGCTACAACCAAGACTTCTTCCCGCTCTCAAAATATGTTGTTTGCTTTCAGGCTTTCTGCTTTCCTTTAACTTGTTCATGTTTTCACCTGCCTATTATCCTTACTTTGTGATTCTATTAAAGAAAAAAAAAGTGTTTTGGTCTCTACCGTGTGACTGTTCAATTACATGGGATGTACTTTGTCACTTCACAGTAATCAAAAATTTTTTTTTCTATTACTGTGTGTCATGACAAATGGTGACCTTGCTTACACTCAAATAGAGGACAGGCTAATATCAGATATGGGAACATGCTCTTTTCTCCCAGACATCACTAACAAACATGACACTCAAGAATTTGCAGACTCGAAAACAGAATGCTGTAGGGTGATAGGTGCATCCCTGCCATGATGACAGGACATAAGTTCTTTATGGTTCAAGTGTGCCTGGAAGACAGTAAGTTATTAAATTACCTCTCAGCATGTTAAAACTGGAGGTAGGTCACAGAGCTTGCCAGCTGTCTTTCTACCACATTGCAGGATGCTGAGTTGCAGGATGCTGCTTTCTGGCTATAATGGCTGGGGAATGTTGCCTGTTAGTAGCGCAATTAAGATTGTCCCTCTTGTTGGTCTCTTTAACATGTGTGTTTGCTGCCAGCTATCCTTGTGGGATTAAGCATACCAGCACAGGCAAATGCTTCCAGATCCTGACTGGCAGATCAGTGATCCCTAGTAATATGCTTTCCAGAACTAAGGAAATTGCCTCTTTAATTTCTCCTTTTCCTCGCCCCCTTTTTTATGAGACAGCATGATGTATCAGATCATGCTTACCCTAAGTGTGGAGTGTTGCCTGAAATCAGTCTGCAGGTTGAGTGGAGATAATCTCATATGAGGACTCTCTGGTTAAGTCCCTAATGCTGTGAGTGATGTGCAAGGCAAGATAGAACTTTACAAGGCTAATATTACTGATCCCAGACTGACTGAGGGCTCAAACCTCCAGTATGCCCCTGTACAAAGAGAGATTCTCCTGCCCTTCCTGGATCTTCTTTAACAAGGGACGAGAAGGTACCATGCCTGAATCAATTCAAGCCCATGTCAGGTTGCTTACTGCTGTGCTGTAACACAAAAGGACAGTCTTACTGCTAGCCATTGCCCCAACAAAAAATACTGGAGGAAGCTTGAGGTTAACTTAAAATTGTTTCTACATGTACTGTTTGTACTGTACTCAAAAAGTATGCTTGTGGTGACTTATTTGTGGAAACTTTATTACCCGCGTTTCCCCAATGTTCCTATACAATATCAGCCTAGGTGGAAGGTTTACCTGTAATTCTTCCCAAAATCACACTTCTCAAGGACTGTGCCAGAGCTGAATACATAAGCTGTGACAATAACCAGAAGACTTTAGTCCTGTGCGAGTAAAATGCTCATGGCTACTTGCAGACAGAGCCAAAAGAATGAGAACTTGAATGATCTCGAGGTGTGCAATGAAATTACTGAGGCAGGTCCTGTCATTGTTTGGGTATAATTTCAAGTTCATGCAGCACAGGAGGCCTTCTTTGGGAGTAGGTCTCCCAAACCCCTGCCAAGTGACTGGAATGCCACAGACTCCTTCACCCTGAGCTCTGCTGCTTCAGAAGATGCATTTAGCAAGGCTGGTGTCCCTCAGAGTACCCTGAACCCATACCTCTGCTAGTGGAGCTTGCTTTAAAGGCACTCCTGTGGAACGTACACGTAGGCTGCTGCTGGAGGGCCTGGCAAGGGTTTCTAGGAGGTAGACTTCTTCAGGATTACCATCTAAGTGTATGTTCTCTCTCTTGCAGTGCCAGACATTTGGGATTCTCATTGAGCCTTTTTTTTTTCCTTCTTCTTTTTTTTCCAGTCCTTGTTGTGGAAAAATGGTTTTAAACTGTCATTCCTTGGCTGGGAAAGATAGATTAAATGCACAGTGGAGAGTAATGGTAGGGGGAAGATTCTGATTGTGGAGCTTGCAATGGACTGTGTATCTAGGCAACAGCTCTAGAAAACTAGTAACATGGGGATGGGTTTTCTTTTGTGTCAGGATGCAAGTCCACACTGACACATATATGTTGTTAATGCAGATTTTAGAATATTTCAGCCAGTAGATTTGAATCAGGAGGAACATTTCTTCTCACTTTTCCACTGATGTAGTGCTCTGGTAATTTAGAATGAGATTTTAGACTCAGCTTACTGGAGTGAGTGATGTGTAAAGGAAATATAAGTTTGGGGTTTTTTCTTTCAGCTTAAAAAAAGGCTCCAATTAGGTCTGCTTTCTGCAGGTGGGGCTTAAGGTGAGAAGTACACTTTCCTCAAGGAGGGGTAGAAGAAAGAATTCAGAAAACCTGTGATTATATATGCAGTTATTTATCTTAATAGGCCTTTAGGGTGTCATATTCTAGTACATGCACTTTCTGTTTGAAATATTTCTTTATAGGTTGAGTCAAAAATACATGCATGTTTTTGGTTGTTCACAGCTTTTATACATTAATGTTTCCCTACAAAGTAGGATTCTATTGCTAAAGAGCAGAGGATGTAGAAATAAGCTAACAAATACGTAGCTAAGTAGATTTGATATACCAGACTTATCATGAAAACTATTACATTCTTTTTTTCAAACGTTAACTCAAAGTTTAGGGACAGAGACCTGCTATTACATCGTACTTGCTAGTCACCTGCAAGCTTAGGTAAACATGTTTTCTCTGGGAAAGAAATGTAATTTCATTAGTTCTTGTACATTATAAGGCCAAGGTAGGAACATTTGATTTTTAAGAAAGTGTATATTGCAATACCAAATTTGCTGGTGATAGGAAATGTCCTGGTTATTGCATAGAAAAACATATTGTCAGTTTTCAGTGCCTCCAAGAGAGCTTTTGTTATAACCTCTTTTTGGAAGTAATGGATGTTAGGGAAAGCCAAGTCTGGAGGAAGGAAATGATGTCTGGCATCTTGGCAAGTACCTCATTAGGCTTCACATTTGTCCCCTTGGCTTTGCAGGATTGGTAATACATGTTGTTCAGAACCTGGAAATCAATATTATCTGAAGGAATTGGTGGAAAAGTTGATACAGAAATCTCTATACATTATTTTCTTCAATTTATTATCTGGTACCGAGGAAGGGGCTATTCTTCCAATATGTAAATAAGCTCAGGGTTTCTATTTTGTGACTTGAAATTTTCTGCAAGCTCAGCTGAAGAAAAGCGTGGGACCCCCCCTGCAGCTGGTTTAGTAACATTAATATGCATCTGTGAAACCTGGCAAGAAACTTGAGTGTGGAATATTGGACTCCTGAAGAACTGTTAAAACAATTTTCTTAACCTGTTACCGAAGTGGCATGTCCTTTTTATTCCAGCTTTATGACATTCTCCTCATAGCTGCTTATTGAATGTTGACTCAAGGCTCAGTTACATAATAAATAGATTTTGCCTCTTATGTTGTGTGTTTGTTTAGTTACATTCAAAGTATAGTCACACTTGTTCTGAGTACCTTGGCTGCTTGAACTATCTCCACTATCTTGTTTCCTCCCCTCCTTCCATTTAGGAAGCTGAAGAGAAAGATGGTTGTGCTGAGATCTTACAAAGTACAGCTTTGTTAGCTTCCAATTGACCTTTCCAATCTCTGAGCATAAAATTGAAAGGACATAAAAGTGCTGTCTGTCTAAAGAATGAGGATGTTGTTATAAACTGTGACCTTCAGAGCAATATACACATTTGCTTTTCCTGATAGCTTGATAGTTTGTCTTCTAAATAACAAAGAAAAGCTAAAAATATTTTGATAGCAGTTGCCATCACAGTAGAGTGNGGGTACTGCCTCTCTAGTATTTGAGCTGTTGAATTGCAATACAAATAAGAGACTTACCAAACGTGCCAAACAGGAATTGCCTGTAACACGCCTGACTGCGGCCT
>VYZR01116332.1:60681-100100 GCA_013400675.1 Oxylabes madagascariensis
GGTGCCGGTGCCGGTGTCGGTGCCGGTGCGGAGCCGGGCGGCGCCCCCGCCCGCGGGAGAAGCGCGGGCGCTCTGTCGGCGGCGCCCCGCGGGAGCGGCCCCGCGCACCCCGGTGCTCGCCGCCCTCCCCAGCGCCTCCTAACCTACCTGCCTGCCTGCCGGCGGCGGCTCTGGCCCTTCCCCGCTCATCCCGCGGCTCGCTGGGATGCTCCGCGAGTCTGGAAGCCCTGCCAGGCGGTGCGCGGCGCTGAGCGTGTGCAGGCCACGGCCCTGCCCGCCGAGTGCCCGACCCCGGCAGCGCCCAGCGCCGCCGGGCAGGGCCGGAGGCAGGGAAGGCACTAACATCGCCTGGCGGATGCTAAAGCACCTGTTAGGCCCATAGCAAAAGCACACAGGCTGCTCTGGAGCGCAGCTCACGTAGAAGTGTCACTGCTGAGAGCGCTGCTGCTGCAAGCTGACTTGTATTCGAATTTGAGGACGTGAAGAAAGCATTTACTTTCATCGGTGGTGGTGCTGCAGTCCTGCAAAGTGTTTAAATCGTCATATGACGAGTAGCTCTCTCCAGGATGAGTAGGACAGGTGCACCGTGTCACTTCACTGCAAACACTGCCTCAGCTCATGCCACCGAGGACTGAGGACAGTTGAAAATGCTACCCTTGGCTGACCAGAACCAAGTGATTTAAACAAGTAATCATGATTAAACATCTCCTGTGCTTCCCATTATAACAGTGCAAGGTTAAAAAAAAACAATCTGGGGTTAAATGAAATTCTGCTGTTAATAATAGTATGGATTTTTTCTTCTACGCTCTTAGTAGTGTCAAGTGTTCAATGATATCACCAGGATTTTACTTACTATGAAGTAATTTAGAAAATATTTACTTATGTAATCTATAGTCTCACTCCTACTTTTAATGCTTTGCATCTTAAGATTTATGGAACTCTGAGAAGAAGAGTGGTAACATAAGATTTCCATGTAGTTCAAAATCTTACTTTCTGCTACAGAATGAATTTAGGGTAATTAGAACTAATATGGTATGCAAGCAGGAAAGCTATAGCACTGTCTAAAAGAACAGAACCTCACAAATTGTTAGGAAGTATGATGAAGTGTGATTTTANATTTAGAAAATATTTACTTATGTAATCTATAGTCTCACTCCTACTTTTAATGCTTTGCATCTTAAGATTTATGGAACTCTGAGAAGAAGAGTGGTAACATAAGATTTCCATGTAGTTCAAAATCTTACTTTCTGCTACAGAATGAATTTAGGGTAATTAGAACTAATATGGTATGCAAGCAGGAAAGCTATAGCACTGTCTAAAAGAACAGAACCTCACAAATTGTTAGGAAGTATGATGAAGTGTGATTTTAAGTCAAGAAAAGATACATGTAACAACTAACACCTGTTAGCTCCTTTGTTCAGTTCAGGAACTGAACTTAGTTTAATAACTAAATTTAGTTATTAACTGAATTTAGTTTAATAACTAAATTTTTTGTGTGAGTCGTTAATTCAGTGAGGATTCAGTTAATTGAAGGTTATTTCAAAAAAGAAAGCAAGTTACTTCTATTTTGTTGTGTTGCTGAGAAAGCTGAAGGAAGTCCTAAACACTGCTTAATGATTCATCAGGTGTATCAGCAAGTTGCAAATATTTGTGTACTGCACTGCCATTTTCTCACAAGCAGCAGTTTAGCTTAGTATAGAGACTTCTAGCAGTAGAGTAAAAATATTGCACATTTTTGTGCTAAACTAATGATTCTTCTCAATCTCATTTTTAAAAGCTAGATGATTGAAATGTTTTCCTATATACAAATTAGAAATTATTTGCCACAAAACTAAAGGTCAGCAAGACTTGGAAGAGGAAGTATTAAATTGTCATTCAGCATTTAGTTTAATGCCGAGACCTTTCTGCCAGGAATAGCATAAAAAAAAATAGTAAAAGAGCAACAGCACAGGCCAAATCAATCAGCAGAGAAAATGGGTTACTCACTATTGATGGAAAACAGCCAACTTCTCCATCTGTACTCAGTTGTTGTTGTGGGGGGAGGAGGTTGGAGGTTAGTTTCCGAGCCATGAATTTCTGTGATGCTGCTGCCATATCACTCTTTAAACTGCTGGTAAACATCTGATCCCATTATAGCTATTTTTGTCCTGATTATTACCCCAGTTTGCCCAACTAATCCCTACAATGTTGGGGATTTCTGGAGTGCACCTGCGCTCTGTAACTGGTTGAAATGAGCGGCTTGCACAGGAGGACCCTTCCCGGACGGCAGTTCGGTGGGCAGTGGGAGCCGTGGGAGGTGTCCGCGCGTTCGGGGCACAGTCGGGACAAGGTCTGGCAGCGCGGGGCCCGAGCGGAGCGGGGCCGCGCCCGGAGCGGCGGCCGCTCGCCCCCTGCTGCAGGCGGCGGGAAGGGCCCTGCAGCGCCCTTCCAAGGCTTTCCGGACACTGTTCGGACAGAACAGCCACCTGCCGCCTTGGGGGTTCCAGAGAAACTGCCAGGACTCATGTAAAAATCACTGTTCTCCGCATTGGTGACAGTTCAGAATGCTCNATATTACAAAACGCGTTGTACTTAATACAGAATCATTTGGGTTAGAAAAGACCTCTTGAGATCATCCAGTCTAACCCTGCCACAACCAAGACAGGGTCACCTCACCGAGAGCAAGTTACACAGGCATGTGTCCAGGTGTGTTTCAGATGTCTTCAGAGAAGGAGACTTCACAACCTCCCTGGGCAGTGTGTTCCAGTGCTCTGCAATACTTAATGTAAAGAAGTTCTTCCTCATGTTGAGATGGAAACATTGGAACATTTACACTGGAAAGTCTTCAATTCCAATGGCACTGCCAGCTGAGTTTTTACTAACTTTCACTGAACTTAATGTCCATCGAAGCATAATGACCTTACAAAATAAGCCATTTCTATTTTTTTCCTAGGTTGAAGGCCTTGATGCCTTCTCTTTTCTGTTTTCTTCTTCCCCCCCACCACCCCTCCTTGTAAACCTTTGCAAGCTGTTCCACTCAGCAGATTAGTCCTTTTAAGATCCTAGGGAAAAGCTATGCTTTGGATATTAATGATTATTGAGCCAATAACCATTAAGCTAAAGTTTGTTGCTGTATGGTCAAATAGGCCTTTTAATTATTTACTTATGTGTCACACTGCAAGATGTTACTGATCTCTGCAAAAAGCTTTTTTTAGGTATTTTTTGTTAACCTGGTTTTCAGGCCACAGGTAGAGGAAATGCTCACATCTTTGTCTCAACCAGTTTGAAAGTGAGGAGCCCTGAGAGGCATACTGAAGACATAACTTAAAAATAATAACGGAGCCTGGGTGAGCTTCTCTGCAGAGTTGGAGAGCAGATGCAGCCTCAGAGTTATCCGAGCTTGTTCCTCAATGCCACAGCTGCCTTTGCATGCTGGGAACCCCTGTTAGAGCAGCTAAGCCTTTACATCCACCCATCCAGCCTTTCAAACAAGGCCATGGCACACATTGTGCCATTAACTTGTTCTTGCTGCCAAACCACCCAAAACATTAAAATCACCAGCTAAATATTACTAGCTCATTCCAGCACCATGAGCCCCAGTGGCTAATTACCTAAATCGTCAGGGCACATCAATCATTACACATTTCAAACATTCAAAATTCAGAATTTTGCATACATTTAGAATATTTACATGCTAGACATTCATGTATTGGCAACAATGACCTTTTTGGAACCTACAGGAATCACAGTCTCCACTATGATTATTTGAATCAATTTAGGATACAGTCACCAGGAAACTGACAGTGAACTAAATATTGTTGCTTTTGAACTACAGTTTAATATAATTAAGATGATGTGGAGGTGTCTGGCTTACTGAAGCTTTTAGCAGGAATAAATTCTCCAAAGCTGTGAATGAATAAAATTCAAATATATAAAAGATTCGATCTAGGAACTTCTATGGCTTTCATCACTGTAGGATATGAACATCTCATGCATATTAATAAATTAATCTTCACATAAAAAAAGACTGGGGAATATAATTACCTCAATTTCACAAGTAGAAACAGAAAAAGCTTAAGGGATTTGCTAAAGGTCATAAAAGAACTCTAGCAAAACTGGGAGTGTAATATGTATTTTCTAAGGATGAGATTTCACAGAGCTTCACAAGATCAGGGATCTAATCTGGTTGACAGCTAGTTCCTAATTTGGTTCATCTGAAAACATTGGCTAGTCACTGGTTAGCCAAACAAGCAATAGATGGGATAAACAAGGGAGACCTGAGAAAAAATGTGGCCAATAGTGGGGAATAGGAAATGCTACCATTTAAGCAGGAGCACAGTTTTAGCTTTGTTAGGTGGTCAAAGAATGACCAAAACAATACCTTAATTACAAAAGGCTATTCACCATTTGAGTAAATGGCCCTAGTTTTTGTTCCTTTTCTTTTTATAGTATGAGGAAAGAAACAGTTCATATTTTCATATTTTACTTGAAAGCTACAAGCTTCAATGCAGCAGTGTTTATAATGTGCTTGGGTTCTTGGGATTTAAACATTTCTAAAGGTTTTCCTTTTAGTTTTGGGGATGTAAGTTGAAATAATTTTGTAATCTAAATGCCATAAGTGTGCCTGTCTATGAAACTCAACCATTAAATAAAAAACTGTGATTAATTTTTTTTTAATTTTTTTTTTCTTCCTCTGGGAAAAATTGGGGTCTGATGGGCAGTGCTTCCTAGGAAATCAAAGCAGCATGTAAAACAAAATTAACCTTGCTCATATTTTATAATTTCTCTCTAACATTATGATTTACAAATGAGAAATTAAATCGTCCAAAGCTGCTGGATAAATTTCCCCTCAAGTAATTCAACAAGATTCCCAGTCAAACTTGATCATTATAAAAAGCTCAGGCTCCTGTCTCTCAGGGCAGCTTGCTCAGCTTTTACAGGACTGGCAGAGCTCCTCAGTCTAGGTCATCCTTGAGGAAGAAAGCTGTTTAATGAAGAGCTTCTGCTTGAGCAGGTCATGGCAGGGAGCAGCAAGGGCTGGGCTGCCCTGGAGGGCAGGTGAGCCGGGAGCCACAAGTACCAGTGGGGCAGCAGGGCCAGTGGCCACACCAAGCAGGAGACACAGGAGATATCCTGTCAGGAGCCCAGACAGGCCCAGGGGGGACAGCCAGAGTCAGCTAACAGTCCTGTCACTGCCAGGTGAGTCTAGGGACAGGGCAGGTCCCAGCTGCAGCCAGAGAGCTCCGCCAGCAAAGCAAGGTCAGGATCATCAGGGTGTAAGACTGTGCTCTACTACAGTGTAAGCAGGCTCAGGCAAGGACCAAGCACAGCCACAGCATTGCTCAGGCAAGAACCACAAGTAAAGGTCTGAGCTTGGACACAGCAGAGGACCCAAGTAAAGCTTCTCATACCTCTGTCTTGCAACTTGATTGTTTTCACCTTGATCTGAGGTTACAGAGCAGCACCATGTCAGAGCTGGCCTTGAGTACAGACACTAAAACTCTAGGTGTAGGGAAAGAGGTTGCAAATCCGGTTGGTGTGCTCAGAGCCCTGGCAACATAGGCTTAGCGTCAAGAACTCTTGAGTGTTTCTCTTGTTAGGTGCGTTTGCCATATCCACTATTAATTAATTTCCAGAGTCACATGACAGATCAAAAGTACTGTCAGTGTAGCTTCAGATTTTAATTCAGAAAATTGCCTATTGCTCTAATTCCCTCTACTCTAATAAAGTGCTGAAACATTGCAAGAAACTACCCAAAGGGGAAAGTACAGAACTTACCATCCTTTCCTGTGTATCTGCTAAATCTCATAAAGCTTCCTGGATTAAGACAAGCTATGGAATAATGTCTGAAACAAAACCCCAGCAAAATGGAGTAAATCCAGCAAATGAGTAGCCTCTACTCTAGGAAGATTAAAATACCAGTTAAGGCATTAAAAATAGAACTCAAACTAAAGAAAAATCTCGCTTCCTCAAAACAGTGAGGTGCTTTAAAATTCCTAAACACTTCCTTCTCTCCTCTCTGTATCTCCTAGAACGTTCACAATATTTAAAAAAACTCAAACATTTGTTGACTCAAAAATTTAGTGTTGGTCTTCTTTTAAAGACCTTTAACAATTGCTTTGGATCTTGCATAATTTTTGTCATTCAGAAAAGGAATTTAAATGTAGAATTATAAATAACATTTTTTTCTAACACATCTCTTATTGTTTTTACGATTTCTTTAAAAATCTAATTTATCCAAGAATAACAGAAACCTAAATTAATCAACACTGTGTTTTTAATAGATGAGAAGCAGAAATTAGGCAGCTTAGGCACAACATTTATTTCAGTTTCACTGGCATATCGTTAAAATATACAAAGTACACTCAACTGACATCATTTTTCACGCATGATGTACCCATAAAGCCTTACTTTTAGTATATACCACTAGGTATAACATGCCAAGACAGAACTCTTAATTTGTTTCCTGCTTTGCCAATAGTAGACTCAACTGTGCACAAATATCAGCTACTCTAGTTTAAGCAGGCTTTGCTGTTACATCCTGTAACGCATGCCCTGCAAATGCAGCAAAGTCCTCACTCTGACCGGGCATTCTGGCCAGCACAATTGCATCTACAAAACTAGGTATAGCTGCAGAAGCCACACTTTGACTAGTTCTGTTTGTTGTGCTTATGTAAGGGTGCTTATTGTATTGATATAAAAGCCTAATTTTGCCAATATATCAAAAAACATATTAGGAAATGGTGCCAGTAGAGTGCAAATTATCTCTGTTGGTAAACATGTCCTAGCATAGGCACAGCTTTTTTTTTTTTACCAGTGATTACACCACCAACCCTTGGCTTAGTGCTGGTATGAAAGTACTCACTGATATAGGTCATACCACTTAGCCAGAGCATCAGCTGGAGCGGTGTAGTTCTGGGATGTGATCTTTGAGTGGCACCAGAGAGAGCTGTTTGGGAGGAGGACGCTACAAGCCAGGGCAGCAGGCACAGCTCGCTCTGGGCTGTGTAAGGTCCAGGGAGAATATTGAAGGGTAACAATCAAAAGGCAAGAGTGGTATTTGATGGGAAGGATGGGGAATCTGGAAGCTCTGGTACAATTGAATATCTAGATAAGGATCTTCAGAGGTCCCTTCCAACCCTAACAATTCTGTGGTTCTCTGATTCTGTGATCCAGCAGTACAAATGACAACAGGAAGATACTTAAACAGAGCTGTCATCTGAATCTGTACTGTTAGTGTGAAAAAAAACACCCACAACAAACAAAAAAACTCTTGGAGTATCAGCTCATTTCCTACAGTGGCTAAAAGTTCTTGAACATATCATGCACCTCAGGCACTGTTTACTTAGAATAAGTTTACTGTGAATTTTTGTTACAAAGACTTGAGCAGTATATTACACACGTATTTGAAATGTACGTGTGCAATATCTTTTAACCAAAGGAAAGAGAAGCTCTAAGGAAATATGCAACCTGTCTAAGCTGTGTGCCTTTATGAACTTATCCTGCTTTTTTACAGTTTACTGTGTTGTGGCTGGAAGTGTGAACAGAAACATCATTCCCAGCCTTTCAATAGTCCAGAATCTTGGTTAGCCCGCTGATATGCTGAGACAACTGAAGTTATCCACTCTAGGAACAAATCTGCAGAGGGTGGAAAATGTGGCACTGAGAACCAGCAGAGTCTTGAGGGAGGAAAGGTGGCAGAGCTCTAAATCAATGAAGACTGGCAGGTATTTTTAATAGCAGCACTAAATGTCATGAAAGCCCTAAAAGCCTTTGCTTCCACGAGTGAAGAAAAGTAAAAGGCAGATAATTAATGATTAGATAAAAAAACAAAAAACAAAAACAACCCCAAACCCAAAACAGCAACAACAACAAAAAAACACAACCAGGAAACTGACTTGAACAAAACGTGGGCTGTGATTATCAAAAATAAGATTCTTAAGGGCACACCTTACAAGGCTAAAGCCATTAGCACAAATTGGGACAGGAGGTGCCCAGCTCCACTTTACAATTCTGGAGCAAGATCTTACTCATATGTTATTTTTTAAATTTTTTTAAGATAGCAGAGGGCTGATCTTTAAGATAAAAAATGTATTAAAAATTAGAGGCTATATGTGGATTTTAAAAGCAAACAAGTTATGTCACAACACAAGTTCAGCGGAGACAAAAGAGTATTTCCTGAAGACAAAAAAAAAAAAAAAAAAAAAAAAAAAAAAAAAAAAAAAAAAAGGCATGGTAAAACCTTTCATAGACCTGTCTATGTTCTATGTTGATGGCAAAAAGATACAATTTAATGTTCTTAGTTTTCTGGAACAGATATGATAAAGGACTATCTCAGCTAAGCAGCTGATTGTCTGAGTCAGCCTTTTTTAGCTACATAAATACTCTAAGTTGCAGTTTGTGTGGCACAAGTTTGGGCAGATCACAGTAAAGTTGATTGTCTTTATCCCTTAATTTAGTAGATTGCTGAAAGTCCCTTGAAAGTAACACCACTCCTATTGAAAAGGATTGTAGGGAAACAGAGTCATATTCAGTTTCATTGATGCCATATCCTATTATTTAATAGCACAAAGTATAATTTGACAGTTCTAACAATGACTCACTGGCGGTAACCAGCAGACATTTCTGATAGAAAACTCCCAACTAGAATACTTATAATGGAGGAAGCTGGAGGCACAAGAAGAGATGGGAATAGGTATCAGAGATGTCAGGTAAGGTCATCTCCAACCAGAGACAGCCAAAGGAAAAAGGAACACATGGTACCTTACTCAGCTCCCAGAAAGGTGTGAGACCAAACATCCACAAAATGAGATGTAAGAATAATGGCTTGCTGCAGAACTGAAGCGAGACCACCAAATCTCCTGATATAAAACAAGCAGAACAAATTTTCTGTATCAGTAGTGGCAGTGGTATTTCAGCTGAGAATTACTGTCATTTGAAAGTTGTTAGCCATCTAAGCAGACTGCATTTATCACATGAAATTTTAAAAATATTCATATATTTTTAAATCTGCCTAGAAAGAAATCTGAAGCACTAAAAACAGCTAAGGACTTTCCTATGGTCATCTACACCACCCCAACTGAAGGCTAGAAACTCCTTTCTCTCCCACAAGCTTTTTAGCCAGCAGATGTTTAAATGTATTCCAAGAATGTATTAATACCGTGGTTAAGGAAGGCTCAATAGGTTTTGTATTTGCTTTTAAATCAGATAGTTTTTCTCTAATAGGCAGAAACATGGTAGCTTTTAATAATAGCAAAAGAAATTAATATTCCCTTTGCTGCCTTGTCAAACAAAGACTAAAATATGAGTTTTGTTTTGTTAATGCTTCCAAGTCTCCCAGCAAGTGACAATACATAAAGGGCTTTTTGTTGTCTCCCACTTAAAGGGACAAGTTTATGTTGCCTCTTTGATGTACTTATGAAGTTATATATTAATATATTTTTCTGCTTGAAACAGTACAATATGTAAACTCAAAATATGAAGAATTTATAAAATTTGCAAGAATTCTCTATTCTGCTGCAGTAAAATGCTACTATTAAAAAATAAACAAACAAAAACCAAAACCAAAAACAAAAACAAAAACAAAAAACCCAAACAAAAAACAAAAAAAACAACAACAACAACCAAGAAAGCTTTCTTTTNAACCCAACCAAAAAAAAAACAAAAAAAAAAACAACAACAACCAAGAAAGCTTTCTTTTCACACAAATTGTGTGCACATTTATTGATATTCCCTGACAGATTATGCAGTACAAATGCTATATTGAAAAATTGGAAGAAGAGCTTATTGACAAAATATGTCTATTTTTTCGATACAGATCTTGTCCTCCAAATGTCTTAAATCAAATAATAAAGACTTACACTTTTAATTAGTGCCTTAGATTCTGGGCTGTAAAGTAAAAATAATAACAATAATTAACTGCTCTAGGCTTACACAAGATTTTCCTGCAATACGAATAAAATAGTTTTGGTTATGTTTGCTTGAATTAACATTTGAACTGCATATAGTACTAGTCCTCTTCAAAGCTGCCTAGAGATTCCGGTAAAATCTTTATCCAACTATGTAATTTGTGAAGCATTGATGTATGAAGAAGTCAAAAATCAGGAGGAAGGTCTTAAATCAGTTTAAGTATTTTTTATCCCACACCTACCAAAATTTCAGATTGAAAAAAAAAAAAAGAAAGAAACGGGAAAAAAAATTGCCAGCTATATTTGCAGGGAATGTAAAGGTGACTCATGAAAGATGCAGGACTCAGTCCTACTGTCTAAGGCACACTGGATACAGTACAAGTGATGCACCAGCATATGAATGATGACACCCTTCAGGAAACTCTCCCTGCTGACTGCAATGACCCTGAGCTGGAAATAGTGTTGCTCATTCACCATCACCAGCAGGACTTTTCTTAGGGCACACATCTAAACACATTTAAAAACCTGTGTACTCCAATGACAATGAGAGATTTCTCAACGAGCCTCAAAACTCACTATTACTTTTAAATGAAAATCTTAAATTCTGCAGAGCTGGGCACTGATTCAAGTACTAGACAAATATATTAGGCAGGCTGCCTTCAGCCATGGGACTTGCAACCTGACACACATTATGAATCAGGAAAGTAACCTGTATTGATTCGTATTAGTGCTGATCTTATATTCCTCAGCAAGTTTCAGGTGACATTTCTTCTCTCTTGATGAATTATAAATTCATATTGCTTGTAGAGACAAGTCAGACAAACACAAAGAACTATCACTTTCAAATGAGAGGTTTCAAAACAGAAAGAGCTAATGTTTTCTCAGGTTTTGAAGCATTTTAACCTTGTGCCCCAAGAGTTGTCAAGCTGGCTAGCCTGGATGCTAGAACCACTTACTTAATGGAGGAAGAGTAATATTGCAAGGGAGGCAGACAGGCTTCCTACGGTGGCTGAATCAACACAGTCCCAGGCTCCACCACCCCATCAATCTTCAGGGTCTCTGCAGAGACTGCCACACAGCATCATTTAGTAGTGCCCCCCAACTGCAGGGACAGAATGAACTGATTCCTCTCAGCCAGGAGACAGGGCCAGGGACGCTCTGTGATTACAGAGGCAAATAGACCTACCTCACTTGCAGCCTGTCAGTTTCTAGGTGTGAAGGTTGATCAATGCTGTATAAAAGATGTAATCTCTCATATTTGTACCACCATAGCTTTACAATACCATTCCTTACTCTTCCATAAACTTTGATTACTTTTACCCATGGGCTTATTCCTGGAATATATCACAGACCAGAGGGCGAGCACACATGCATTTAGGTGCGTACAAGGGAGAATATATTTTCTAGTCTTGTTTAGCATTGGCTGTATTCCCAGACTTGAAGCTTTCTGGAAGGTGACTGTGTACATTTGCATCAATCAGGGTGCAGCAAGGACAGGCTAATCTGGGAGCTGTGGGTGCCAGCAGGACCAGTGGCAGGGGGCAGTCTGGCACGACCCCAGCCGGGGGAGGAGGGCAGGAGCTTTCACAGCAGGCTGGGTCAGGTCACCAAGCCGTGCTGTGTCAGTGTGAGCCTCAAGCACAGGCAGTGCAATCCCCGAGAGTCAACACTGCGTGGTGATGGACTCAAGGCCTTAACGGTCATGGCTTTGTTTTAAATCAGTTCTGCCCATTGGGAGTTCAGGTTTGCAAAGGATAAGGGCTGCTGGTGGGAAAGAAGCAGTGCTGCTTGACTTGGGTCCATCATGTCTAACACAGCTCTAATGTTTAGGACCTCACAAATGCAGTCATGTTGAAGAGAAGCTGATGCAGGTTAACATTCTGTACTAGTTATGTTGTTGTGCTGAATGGTAATCAAAACAAAAAATTCAGTGTTCATCTGTGTTACTACAGTTAAATTTTTCAGAATTCCATTAACATATGGGAAACCAGAAAGAATGTGCCTGGCTCTTTCTAGCACTTCCTAACACTGGTCAGAAAATGTGTGTCAACATAATGTTTCTCCCAATGTATATTCGGTCCACTGCTGTTTTATTTATTTAATAATACTCTTTATCCTATTCTCATCACGTTACCTGATTTTTAAGCCATCTTTCCTTGTCCCTTCCTTATATTTTCCTTGTCTTTAGAAAAAGAATAAAAGTTATAAATTAACAGCAGAATTTGAATGCTGAGAACTACCATCTAAAATATTTTCCTTCAATCAGAGAGGGCATCTAAATTGACATGCTTGAAACAAGTCTTATAAAAGCCCGTATTGAGATAATAGAGGGAGAAAGAACTGCTGAAGGTTTACTTGTTCAAGAAAGTTTTCAGTGTATTTGTTTGCAGCAGCTTTATTCCCTGGTGGATATGTGCATGCATAAGGAACATGCAACATAATTTAGTTGGTATCCAGTGCAGTAAACAAAGCTCTTTGTAAGAGAGCTACAAAACCAGATGGATTGCTAATGTGAGGGTACTCAGAGAAGTTGCAAGCTACTGGAATTACCCTACCACCTTCTGTTCCTAACATTCTCTTTGGAGGGTTAAATAGCTGTTTTGCAAAGCTCTTTGGAAGTGTGTAAAAATCCATCCCACTATCATGCCAGCATACCAAAAAGATAAATCCTTACACAGTTTACCTTACTTCAAACACAGTATTCGGCATTAAATTATTTGTTTAAACTACTTCTAATGCTTTGATTTTTCCTTCAAAAGATACCCCAGTTTAGAGTTTACTGTTGAACTTCAAACACTACCCAGAGTCCAGAGGGATGGGAGAACAGAGACACCGGCTTCTCCCAGAAGAGCCCAGTCTGGGGAAGGGGCAAGATTAGGCACAGGCAAGTGAAACAAATATAAAACAGATTCACAAAAAAGCAAAGCCCTTCCATTATCATCACCCTATGGTATGCTTGCTGAGATATGCCAATGGCTGTGGGAGTTGCTCAGGGCATGGGGGAGCTGCATTTTCAGGGGCATCTGCACTGCACCAGGCACTGTTGAGAGCTGCAAGGTCTTCAAGCCTGGCACTGTTGAACAGAGCAGGGCTGTGTTTTTCTCTCATTGTACCAAATTAAATTGGGACTATGGAGCTGAAATTTATATCTATTTCATTATTGATTTAATAAAATCTTTTATCAGAAACCAGAAACTGTGGGCCATTCAACACTTAAAGTGATAAATTACTTAAATAGGAGCTGAGACTGAAGCAGCAACTTTTAATTGATTACTGACTCTGAAAATTCTGTCCCCAGTTTTTCGTTGTGGTGTACATTTTAAGTCTGTTTATGGCTTCTACTGTAAGAAGGGCCTCAACAGAGTTCTCACACACCACAAATTTTAGAATCAACCAGGCAATATCTCTGCAGTGGCATTATGGCAACTTAAGTGACCATCATAAAATTTAAAAGTAAAAATATTTCCCTTTGTGTTCCAATCATCATTATTATGACTCAAGTGTTGGAGAGAGTGAGCGAAAGAAGAGAACATGGAAATCACTTAACTTTCCAAAATCATAGTTAATGGTTGAACTCCATGATCTTAAAGTCTTTTCCACGCTTAACAATTCTGTGATTCTAAGGCACGTATTTATTTTAATCAGTATTACTCTAATTTGGGCCAAGGTTTTTTAAAACCTGTCTCTTGCCATTTGTCTGCATTTCGGTTTTGGAATACAATCTTTTGGAGTGGTGCAGACTGACCAGAGTAAATGCTTCTGGAGGCACATGGGGGCTTTATTTGAATAGATTTCACTGGGTGTAATGGTGCTTCTAACAAGTATCCCAGGGGGCTCCAGCTCTCCACGATCAAGGGATCTGGTATGCCTGAGGTTTATAACTGAGTAACAAGTTACAATGTGCAGTTAAGTATATTACAGGAGGTAGAGTCTATCAAGCAGCTTGCCAGTCAGTAAAACACTTCTAAGGGCCACACAGGCAGGGCCCAGGGATAGTTTAAGAACATTGAAGAGCTGAGCTGTCAGATCCTGCCTCCACCAGAAATGCAAGAGATCAAGCTAGAAATCATGCCTGAATTCTGCACAGACCAATAAGATTTGGATGCACATTGGATCCAAATTTCAGGACTAATTATCAAGAGTCCTAGTGGACCGTAGGACTCTGCCAGTAATATCATACACTACCATACTACGTATTTACTGCAGAAATTACATTTTTTCCTATTCTGCAGACTAAAATTATGCCTGTTTGACAGCTGGAGAGGAAGCAGAACTTCAGTGACATGAAGCAATTTGTCTAAGGCCGTGTTGTGTTCTCTTCACAGACATTAAAACATGAATTCCTATTCCTTGGCTCTCAAGCTATTTCTGGTTCCCATTCTTATTCTTACATCTTAATCAAGTTATCATTTTTCTATGTTTTTACAGATTTCTCCTCCTGACACAATGATAAATGGTTGCAAGCATTTAAGTAGTTTGTAACCTTCTGTTTTGAGACAGCAGTGGAATGTACTTGAAATAAAGGCCAAAATCAAATTTTCAAAGCTGAAATGAAGATATAGAAGGAGCTCACTCTTCTGATAGAAGTACTTATGTGGCCAGTTGTTAGTTTAGCTCTGCTAAGCTGTTTCAAAAAAGTATTTCATAGTGTGAAAAAGTATTTCATACTCAATAGGAAGTGCTGCTGAATGGTTCATTGTGTGTAGAGCAAAGCACTTAATTCTCAGCTTCAAAGAAATCTTTGATCAGATTGTTCACATAAGTGTTATTTTATAAGGCTTGTCATGGCTGTTACAGCCAGAAAGTATCAAACAAGGAGGGTAAGCGCATATGCTCTGGTATCACTGAAGCTATCAGAATTTTCCCATTAATATATTAATAAAATAGCATCATTATGTTTAATTTAGGTAACTAATAAGGAGTTATTTGCGATTTTTTTTTTAAGTTTGGGGAAAAAATGTATGTTTAATTAGTTGAATACACTTGATTTGCTGGGGTTCCTAAATAAATTTTTAAGTAAGGTTTTAAAAATCTTACAGCAAACAGGTTTGTTCCATAATTGCCAAAAAAGACAGTATTAAAACAGCTTTAAAAATTACTCTACAATCCCCCCAAACTCATAATTTTCTTGCACTTTTTATATTGTGAAATTGTAATATAAAGGTAAACAAAGAGGTATTTTAAAAAATTGTGTTTTCTTTTTATCACCCCAGTCTACTTCCACAACAGAAAAGAAGCTGAAATTATCTAGGAGGCCATCATCTAGGAAATTATCTAGGAGAAAGCATAGCTTATGAAAAGAGAGTGGAATATTTTTAAATGGTTTCTTTGAAGTTTGTCAGGTGAGACAGAATAGATTTTTCAGTGCTGCGATATGCAATCTACTGTAGATTGAAAGTGAAAAATTAAATTAATCATATGTCTCATTGGAGTCCAAAGTAATTTACAACTTAAAATGAAGCATCAGTGCAGGTCTCTCAATGGGCATTGGTGGCCAAAAGAGCAAACAAGTCACTAAAGGGGAAGAAAAGAATAGTAAATACACTGTGATGGAAAAAAATCTGTCATCATTTGTATCGACACTGCAGCATCAGCTGCAAAGTCTTCATAACTACATTTCAAAAAGGATATCGCAGAGGTAGTTAGAGTGGGTTCAGAGAAAAAGGTAAATCAAACGAAGGTGGGAATAGAATCAAGGGAATGGAAAACACTCTCACATGGAGACAAGTTAAAAATACAAGATATATTTGCTTTCATATGGAGATAAGTAAGAACATGGTAGATAAAATAATATGAACTTACTTGAAACTTTGTCTGCAGTACTTTTACAGGAAAAAACAAGGCATCATTCAATTACATTAAAGAATGGGCATACAAAAGTAATGAGGCTCTACACTGGACAGCTAATATAATCTTGGTATTCCTCCTGCATGAGGAACATTATGAAGGAAAATTATGAGGGCTGACAAGTGATAATCAGAGTTTCTCTAAATAACAAATAGCCAGAGTTTTAACTATGGTCAAAGCTCTCTGAAAGATATTTTTATGTATTTAAAAAATCTCCATTAGATCAGGAAGAAATCTAAAGCACATGTAGGGTGAGAATAGAAGACACAATGTTTTCCTCATACTCTAGCTGCAGAGGTCTTACATATTCTTCTGAAATACCTTGTACTGACTGCTGGCAGATAAAAGGAATCCTTGGTCTGATTCAGCTGCCAAGTTCTTGATTTGTTCTGGGACACATCAAAATATTGGTTTTGACCTTACCTTTCAGAAATGTATTAATTGCTTTAACTGCACTGACAATCAATCATCATGATACAAAATACTAAAGTAGCATGTGCCTGATGATGAATTTCAGACACTAATTTAGAAGCCTGGAATGCACCTTTAAGTCTGTTGGCGATGGCCTGCGCTATGTGTCAGAGGAGCTGCAGAGCCTCCTTCCAGGCCACCTGCAAAGGCTGTGTCTGCCCTGAGCCCTCTGGGCTGGATTCTCACCACGTGGCTCTCCCTGACATGATGTGTTTTTCTTCAGCCTCCTGCAGTCGTCAGCTTGGCTCTGCTCCAGAGCCTCTGCTCTGTCCTCCTGCTGGCCTCATAGTAGAGCAGGCCAAAGGATTATGAGAGGTCCTCCCAGCAAAGCAGGATTCCTTGTGCAGTAGGTATCTTGAAGCCTCAAACAGGAGAGGCCTCTGTGTCAAAAGGAAGTGTCCTCTGACTGAAGCTGCTTGAGTTTTTGAGGTATCTTTGCTCTTTCTCCATAGGGAAATTGCTTTGTGTTTGGGACAAGGCAGGGTGCTGGTACAGTCTTCCTTTAAGTGAGGAGCCCCTTTGGTGAGGAGCAGGCTAGGCACGGGTAGAAGGAAGTCGTTTGAAACTGTGTTTCAGAGGTCTCCAATAAAACACATCAGAATAAAAATTGCTCAGCTTATATTAGTATTTCAAAACAAAGCAGTTATAGAAGAACAAATACACTTCATCCAGATATTACTATTCCTAACGCAGTATTTAAATGGTGAGCAATTACCCAGTAACTGCTTTTGTTCTGGTACAATAACAGTCTGTGGTTTATATGCTGTTAGCTTTTCAAGCTAAATCCTGGACCTTATGCTAGGGTTAATTTTAACCAGCTCATGACAGCAAACTTTTCACAGCTTGGTTTACACTAGGATTTGAAAAGGTGTTAATAAACAGTGCATGCTAAACGAAAGCTTTCTCTAGCAGAGTGTCAGTAGAGTAAGCATAGCCACAGGGTACATACGGATAACAGCTGCCAAGTGAACTGAAGGATTTTTCACGATGGGGTATCCCTTTCTCCCCGTTCTCAGCCTGGCAAGATGGATATGATCTTGCTGCCAGCAAATGCCACCGCCTGAAACTCTTGCATGCCAGAAAGCTGACTATTTGCAACACTCTGTTTCCACACAGCATGTGCACAAGGAGGCCAGATTTCCAAACGGCACAGTTTGCCTTACAGGTGGGGCCACATCACTCAGACATCCAGGGAGTTACACAATATCTTTACCAGCCTCCTACTTTCCTGCCAGAACATGGTCACCAGACTCCCCAGGGTTGATGGTTTGGCTTTTATTTAATTGTGGTCTCAATTTTGCATAATACTCTCCGGGACATCTAGCCCTTGGGTTAACTTTAACATATGGTAGGTGTTGCTCATTCTTCAGTAAACTGTCTGCTATTGTGAAGTCAGGAGAAATGCCCCAGGAGAAGACTGTGTCTTTGCTATGTGATCGTATGCAAAGCAATTGGAGTAAAATTACTTCTCCTCTGAGGAAATCTGTCACAGAAAAGAACTTTGACGTGTAATGACACCTACAAGGGTCCACCAAAGTGAATGACTGTGGGACAGTCCCACTATGCCTTCCAGAACCCGGGTCATGTAGGCAACGTGTGGGCTGCAGCTGTTGCTCATCCCTGTGGCATGTTTCCCTCCTGGCATGTTCACACAGGTGGCATTGCAGTGTGCAGTTTTCTTTGGAAGTGTGTGACTCTACTTGTTTACATTTAATTAGTGCATTCCTCATTCATCATCAGTTGCAAAAGGGAGTGGACCCCCTGCACCTTGTCCTGCTGGCCCATTAGCAGGGGAGGCAGGAAGGCAGCACCTGTGGGAGCCCAGGGTTAGGTGGGAGGACAGGGCAGCATGGGCTATGCTGCACCAAAGCCCGGGGCTCCACCAGGGCCACCCCTGTGGTGGGGCACCAGGCGCCCTTGTAGCAGTGACAGGTAGAAGTCAATCAAGAAGTCAATCATTTCTGTCCCTCCCGGCTGCCTGATGAGCCACAGCCTGTTCTCTCCCACGTTATGGCATAAGAAGACAAAGAATTCAAAAGGTGCATTAAACAGATTTTTCTCTGAGTAAATCTCAGTCTAGAAGCCTGAAGCATAATGGAGTGGCAAGTCAATTATTTTTTCCTCCAGCTGCTAATCTTCCTTAGCTTTTGGCTGTCTTTTTGCTGATTCTCTGAAAGGGTGATTTGAAGGTGTTTATTGCTGAAATTCGAAGTGATTTAAGATGAATGTTTAAATGTAGCATGACTTTCAGAAGTAAGCTATTAATATATTACAAATTTTCTCAGCAGTTAATACTTTTTAAGGACTCTTAAAATTTACTAGCACACTTCATATATTATAGTTTATGCAGAAATGCCAATTAGCCCATGCAGTGTGCAGTCAAGATAAATGAGGATTAAGTCCCTACAGCCATTGGAATAGCAGAGATGCAATGACCTGAATATTGCATCCTTAGTTCCTTTGCCTGTAATTAATATAAATTCACCAGTAAAGTGCCTTTCCTCATTTTATTAACCCCTTCTCTACAGTCCTGGATTTCTGTTGTTCAGGCAATTAGGACAGACAGCATATGTTTTCCTGATTCTTCAGATCTGACTTCAGACCTGCAAGGGCTGCCCAGCCAGGCTTGATAAGCTGGGGGTTTGGAAACAGGATACAACCATCCTGGATATGTGCAATAAATTTCCAGTTATGCAGAAAATGCCAAGGCATGTAACCAACCAGCTCTTCAGCTTCTATTTCTTGTGCATTTGTCTTCCTTGGACATTTCTGAATATGCATTATGTCTCCTCTTCTTTACTCAGTGTCTGCCCTTCCACCTTTTGTTTGTTGCTGTCTGCTAGCCCAGAAGTACAAGAATCAGCGCAGGACTATGGAGGATGTTCTTTTGGGCCTGGAGCAGAAGCTGAGAATGAAGGACTTGTGACTTGTCAGCAGTCACAAAGGCATGGATCAGGATACGATGACCAAAATATTTGAAGAGGGAACAGAAGTTACTGCTTCCATGCTGTTTGTCTTGTTTCCAGAGGCACATGGTGAAAGTAAAATCCTACTATTCTGACTCCAGTTGCTGTGGATTGCGCACATTTTCACACATACTTTGTTTCTGGTTTGCATTTCAGAGCTACACAGCTGTCACTGGAACTAGGGAAATGAGTAGAGCTGTAGATGCATGTGGTTAGCTGACTAGGAGAATATTTGAAACTGCTCAAATCCGGAAGTGGCTATTAGCAACACAACTCAAGGATATCAGAAAAAAAGGCATAACTAACAGAGGCTCTGAGAGACCAGCTGTGGTGAATGCTGTGAGGTAATTCAGGTTTCATGTTGGCAAAGAAGTTCATTACAGTATTCCTTTTTTTCCCTGTGAAATTAGTTAAGATTTAGCCTTAAAAAAAAAAAAAAAAAAAAAAAAAAAAAAAAAAAAGAAATGCAGTTCCTTGTTTGTCCTTGAAGACAAAAAGTGCTGTATACTGCATCTGCTATTTTACAAATGTAAAAATTAAGGTAAAGGGAGGTAGCAGGATTCCACTGAGACAATAGAATTTCAAAAGTAATAGGATGCTTATGCTGCTTAGAGTTGCAGGAAGACTAAGCTGTGTTTTGGTTTAGAAATCTTGTCCCACTGGCTGCGTTATTTATAACATTACACTCCTTTGTGCACCTCCTTACATATAGCTCATTTTTTAAGAAAGGGTCTTTAAATTGATAAAATATTCCTTTAAGAACCTCTGAAATCAAGGAGAACTAGAAATCTACATCTAAATGAAAGGATGGAGAAGGCACGAATCAATGTGTTGGGAAATAAGCCAAGAGTCATGGTGACAAAAGGATCTCTTAGTCACCATCTCACAATCCTATAGTAGGTCTATGGAAGGAAATACATCTGGTTACTTAATAGACAAAATTGATAGGACTAGATCAGTACTGAGAAGCAGCTGTAGAGTCAAATGTAGGAGATGGAATTATATTAAAAGTAGAAGGTCACAGGATTTAAGGATTTGGAATATTAAGCTTAGAAAAATAGTAAACTCAGAAGTCAAAGCTCCTAGACAGTTGGTCTTTGGCACAATATCGGTTACTGCACCAGGGGAAGAATAGTGGCATTTAATTGGCATAGCTATGTAGTTTGAGCCATGTACAGAGATGCATTTGTCCTGCTTGTAAAACCACCAAAGTACCTTCGAGTTATGCATACTTTTTTTTTAAAGGCCTTTAATGGCTAGCCTGGGAAGGCAAAGATTGTTAAGAATCTTTTCAATATCCATCCTGATATATGTCAACAGCAGCAGACAAGATGAGAGAAAACTTGCTATTAACAGATTGCTGGAAAATATCATGGTACTCATGCTCCTTTCTGTAATGACAGTGGAAAAATTAACTGTTAACAAAAGGTGGATCTGCTTTCCATTTACAGTACTTCTATACAGGTAACACAGACATCATGTCAGCTGTCACCCGATATTATGGCATGGCCAACCCAAAGAGAGGCACTCAGTGGTTGCTCTACTAGCAAATCTCATTCATGGGTCATGGCTCTATAAAGTATTTTTGTAGTGCTTTTAGCTACTAGATTGGGAAATAGCATATGAAGTGTCCCTTAAGGTAAGTGCTGTGCTGTGGACAAGCCACTGATCTCTACTCCTGCCAGGCAGACAGGAGCCTTATCACCCTTAAATAATTTATTGTCAGGTGCAGTTCCCTTCATATCTGCTTCGCCTGATCCTTGAGTCAATCAGAGTTACCATCAGAGCTCAGGCTTCTGCTAGTGCTGCTTCTGGCTCCTCTGAAGTCAGTGGCAAAAAAATTCTGCTGCTGGGAATGTTTCTCATGCACTTTTCAGTCACTCTTTTTCTCTGTTACTTCAGCTTTTTGGAGATTTAACAGCAAATGCTGAGGTAGACGAAGAATGAAAGATGAGGTTTTAAAAAACATAAATCCATTTGTCTCTTTGTCAATAAACATTCCTTATGGCTGGTACCTTTTTCCACCCTAAAGTTGAAAATCTGGTAATATTGTTTCACATGCAATCGGTATTAGATGTATCCTTGCTCATATTTGCCTTGCTGGCTTATGAGATGACTAAACATGCTGAGAATGTTTTGGTAAACATGACAACTATCTTCAATATTTCTGGGTGAGTGATTTTAAAAGCATATTTTAGTATCGTCTTAATTCCTATTTAAAACAGCCTCTACCTCTATACTCTTTGCTGGTTTCTTTTGGTTCCTAGGATAATCTAGTAATCAAATCAGCATGAAGTCAAACAGAACACCATAATTTAGTAAGTGCACTAATAAACACAGTGACTCTCAAATAATACTGCAGTAAAAAGATACATATTTTCATAGCTTAAATTTACTGAACATTGAGCTTGAATAATAAGCGAGTGGGAAAATGACCACATACACAGGAAAGAACAGAAGAGAGTCAGGCAAGTGAAAAAGCACAAATGCCTTAGAAGCTAATAAAAAGTCTGCAGAAAGAAAGCATTAAGAAATTGTTGATGCAGAAAGTCAAGGAAATAAATGGCAATTACAGATTTAAATACCTAATTAATGTTATCTTGTTACAAAAGAACACCTGCAAAGCACTGGCGGCTGGTCTTTTTACAGTTACTGATTGGTGGAGTAAAAATAAAAGGAGAAAATTGTTGCTGCCAAGTGTGGTTAAAAGGAATTGACAAACTGACATTAAGTGCTCCCTCACATGGTGACTATCCACACTGTTATTAGCTCAGCCCGTCCTTGCAGATGCTTGTGCTTTGTTTAGTGCTCAGTGTTACGATCCTTTAATTCCTCCTCAGTTTCTTCTATATCACGTCATAAGTTTGGTGAAACACAATTCAACACAATAAACTAAATTTACCAAAGGAAAAGCAGGAAAGATTTTCCTATTTTACTATATTTCCTTTAATTTTAAAAGTCATTAAAACTTAAGTATATGGATACTGACAAAATACTTGTATTTATGAAGTGGAAATTTTCAACATTTTATAATACTACAGAGCCTGAGTCAATACACTATTGTATATAAATCTTACAAGATGTGTGTTGAGGGTTGGTTAAATACCAAGACTTCGTTTGGACCCTCTACTTTCAGACTGGCTTTTGGAATATTATTGTAGTGAAATAAATACATCAAACATGCTGTTATGGCACGTGGAAAATCTTGTACACGTACTGGAACAAGCAGAGGATTATAGCAGTTGTATTGTGGCTGTACTTGCTAACTGACTTCAAACAGGATGTAAACACTCATGTAGCAGGAAGGCACAGCATATGACCCAAAATAACATGCCAGAGAGTTTTTAACTCAAGGTAGAAACTACACTATATTTTCATTAAAATGGTAGAACTGTGCCCATCCTGTCCCCATCATGCAATAACCTGCTTTCCAAGCTGTCCTCTGGAGGACTTGAAAAATGTAACACAGCATTAGTGTGTTTTAAGTAAATGGCATTAATTTAAAGACAGGCAAATTGTGGGAGCGAGGGGGAGTGGTATATTTTGGAATTCAATGCAGCTCGGTGTGTCTGACTCTGCTTAACCACAGCTCATGTGAAGAGATATTGTGTTTGAAATTATATAGCTACAGGACACTGCCTGCCTTGCTCTATTGTTTCCTGAAAAAGTTTGCTATGGTGCAGGCACATCTTATTCCATAAGTGAGGCAGCTGTTCTGTTCACCATTTGTAAGAGCAGCACAAACTGAGCTCCAAAAAAGAAGACTGAAGAACCTGAACTGGTTGTGGTGACACTGGAGAGCACTGACCTCATTGAAGAGATGTAGGCTCAGCTGTAATAACGTCAGTGTTTTTCTTCTCAGGGGCAGAACAAAAGTAAGTTGTACTTGATGATCAAATCCACTGGAAGGTGCAACAGGATAAAGAAAGATAGTATTTACCTTACTTGAACTATGTCCCTGTAACTCCTTTTCCTACTCCCCCTGCCAGCACTATGGCACCAAGTCAGCTGCCTCTTCATCCTCTGCTGATATCCTAAGTGCACAGTTAGAAATGAGCGCATTGTGGTTTGCATTATTTCATTTGTTTCTGTGACAAGTTCTTATTTCTAGAAGCAGCATTTTCTTCCTGAGGTTTAATTACTTAGGGTTTTAGTAAATGAAAGCCTCTTTTATTGATAAACAATAGCAAATAATGACAGTGATGAGAATGCTAGTTAAAAGATTATGATTAAAATTAAGTTATACCATTTTTTTCCCCGATGGAATATCCTTTCCAAGATTTCCATCATTGTATTGACTGCAACTTTGGAGATTTGTTTTGGTTTTGTTTTTTTTTTTAAGGAAAGTCTGTCAATTTTAATTGATATTATTCAGCTACCTTCATTTGCTAGGTTCAGAGTACTCCTATTTAGTTTAGCTGTCTTGATATGGACTTCATCCACCAGGGAAACTCTCCAGCTTTTGCAGCTGTTTTTATTCTGATCTTTTATGAAGTGGGTTAGCAAACATAAAGTAGTTTCCAATGTACAATTTACATTTGCAAAGTACCCAAAATCCAGCCTGGCCCCCTTAATTGTGCAGAAGGAAAGTCTTCCTCAGCACTGCAACAAAAGCCAGAGTGTAAGGAGGCAGCATTAGCATGAGCAGTGTTTTGCAGCAGTGCTGATCAGCATGTAGTGTGATACCTAAATTTGGTTAGTCTGGAATGAAGATCACTCACCTGAACAATAATGAACCTTTAACTGGGAAATGAATGAAATAGCACAAGTACGCTGCATGTGGCAAAAGGGTGCCCTCCAGCAAAATTCTACTTCCAGAAAGTTATTCGTTGGTACACCTGATTTGTTCAGGTCAGTTTTATAGCAATTCATTAGATGGTACATCTAATCAATTAAAATAGCCTTCTCCTATTTTTCTGTTTCCAATTTATATGAGGTTTAAATGTACACTAGTTACAACAAAATAGCAACAACCAGATGACAGAGAGAAAATAATAAGCTCAGCTCCTGCTTTTCTATGAGTCTGGTAATATTCCTTAGAAGTCAGAGACAAAACTGCCACTGACTTCAGAAATGGATTACAAGGCCTTCGGCAAGGCTTTCAACACTGTGTCTCCAATATCCTCATAGGCAAACTCAGGAAGTGGACTGGATTAGTGGACAGTGAGGTGGATTGAAAACTGACTGAATGGCACATCCCAAAGGGTCATAATCAGTGGCATGAGGTCTAGCTGGAGGCTTGTCACTAGTGGTGGTCCCCAAAGGCTCAATAGTGGAGTAATGTTTAACTTATTTGTCAGTGATTTGGATGAAGGGGCAGATGCCTACTCAGCAAGTTCACTGATGACACAAAGCTGGGAGGAGCAGCTGATACCTCAGAGGGCTGCACAGCCCTTCAGGACCTTGACTGGTTGGAGAGATGGGCAGACAAGAAGTGAAATACTTGAGCAGGGAGGTCAAACCACATGACCTGCTGTGGTCCCTTCCAACTTGACCCAATCTGATTGTACACAAATGATATAAACCCACAAAACCATTAATACCTAGTGGATTTTTTTCTTAACACTACATGCTTTTAAGAACTCTGGCTTCTAGGTCAAAAGAGACAAAGACATTAAAGCTTCGGAATCTTTTCTAAAAAAATTACTTCAACTCTATGTACATATATTGTGCTAAAAATAAGTTTCTAATAACCACTTTTACTCCTCTTTGATAAAATCTTGATATAGTTATATCCAGATGAGAAGGTCTACTGGGCTATTGCACAAAGCAACATACCCATTTTTACTCATATTTATATTACATTCTCTGTGCAGGCTTCCTATTTCTGTACACAGCAAGACTATGTGAGGGTGAACAACCCCCTCATCTTGTCTCTTGGATGCTGGAACTGACATTTATAAATCTTTACACTTTTTATCAAAAACACAGTTGCTAAACAGTTAAGCCACTATTTATCCCCAAAAAAGGCATTGTGGATGAGAATAAATTGAAGGAGAGATAAATCCCTGAATGGATTTTGCTTCTGTGTCCATGTTGCTGGGCCTGGATACAAAGCAGCTATTAGCCTGGGTTGACCAGCTGATTTGGAGGGTGGATAGCAGCTTTGGGTGTCAAGAGAGAGACAAAGGCTCTGAAGAATACAAATGGGCTGCAGCCACTAATTGGAGGAGTGTTACTCACAGGAAGAGATAAAATGATGACACTGGTCAAAGACTAAAAACAGCATTTAAATATATATAATGTTTTGTGTAATAATATAGTACCTATACACATGATGTGACAGAAAGTTTGTTAGTGCTTTTTGTTTTCATGGGAGGAATAACAACTACTCCTTTTTCATAGCTGGGATGAAGGTACTCTCATTTTTCTGTTGATTAGTTATCCCCCATGAACTTGTAAAAGAGAGAACACATGCTGAGGTTGAAATAAAGGTGGGAAAACTTGAAGTGTTGTTCTCTGGTTTTGCCTCTCCACAAGCTCACAGAAAACAGAAATAGAGTATTATATTTCCAACTCAGAAAATGCTTAAAGCCATGCCTAACTAATCTGCTGTGTCAGTGCCCGTAATAGCTGTGGCCTGTGTCAGAGGGAGGAGATAAGGTGGTCATCTTCCATTTGTGGAGTGGAGACTGTATTTACAGGACACAGTAAGCTGTCACATTCACTACACAGCATAAGCAGTGGTGGTTACCCCAGGAGGGAGTGTGGCCCATTGAGTAATCACTTCAGCTTTCTGGTACCTTTTCCACTTAACTGATTTAAGTGCAATAATATGTGACCTATAATCTTGAGAATTTTGACGCAGTCAGTATAGCTAAGGGAATCTTTAATTACTATGTAGAGCTTTAAAGACAAACTTGTATCAAACAATTATGGTGTGTCTGATTTTACTCAGTCCTTAGATTTGTATTTTACTTCCAAGTCACATAAAAAATGAAATAAACTTATTTTTGCAATATAATTATGAAACAAAAAATGGATGCTTTGGTTTAAAAATGTAAGAATATATATGTGATAATTTGTGGAAATGAAAAATGCTAGTTTAATAAATTCAGCATTAATTTAGCAATATTTTCAGCCAACCCAAATGTATAATTTGGGTGAAAATAAAATTCTATACAGCTGTGACATAAGTATAGTGAAATTCATAAGGAAGATTTTTAAATCTGTGATAAGAAAATACAAATTTATTGCCAGCCTATTAACTGTCCCCCAGCTCCTAGGCAAATAGTAATTTACATCTAGATGGGGTCTTAAAACCAAATACTAAATAGCATTGGCTTCATTCAGATGTGAACACAAAGTATTACCAAGTAACTACCAGATGACATTGTGACAGTGATGTTAAATGAGCTTTGAAGAAAAAACTGAGATGACCAGATGAATGTTCCTCTGGGCAGAATGTAATTACCTTGGAAGCTGTCCGAAAATGACTAGAAAATAAGAAAATTTAGTTCTGACATTAATTTCTGGAGTTTTGGGAACTGTGGTTTAATAAGACAGCAAATGATTCCCGGGCTGCCAGGACTGGAACACAGCTTGCAGCCACGAGACGGGAGGTACTGATCTCCCAGAAGTTCACACTGACAATGCAAATTCCCTGTAAATGATATGACAGGTCAGCATTGTAGTAGCTGACTTTTTATGCTAGATTAGAGCTCTCACTGCATGGAGAGTCAGGTATTGTCTGTCCCCTCATAGCTGACACAAAGCTGGCAGAGACTCCAGATTGCATGTTCATTGGCAAGTCAGGCACACCAGTGTGGTTGGTCAGAGCCCAGATTTCACTGAGCATTGGAGACAAGGCCTGGCTACTGAAAGTCTGCAGTCCCACAGAATGTGTCTGGATGCTGGGGAAACAAGATGCATACACCATACACTAAATTTTGATGTCATGCAGGTTTGAAAAGTCCCTTTCTGAAGTAAATTCTAATGTGACTCTATAGCCCAAACCTGGCCACATGAGTACGAGTGAAGTAGATACTTCTGAAGGGCTGCTTGAAGTGTGATACAGTGTATCTAGTTTAAGATTAAAACCGTCACTCTTTCCAACTGCCTGTCTTTGCTCACAGTTGTGCAAACTTTATTACAAGTTTTTTTTCAGGATAATTTATTTAAAATTGGCGTGGAAGGTCCTGACTACTCTTACCGTAGTTTGAGTGGGCCTAGCTCAGAGTAGAATACATTTGGGTAGTTAAGCAACATTGCACTTAAGCGAACTATGATAGTATCATAATTAGGACATACATTTTGGCACATCTTCTTTAGAAATCTAGAGCAGGAAGCCAAATCAAAGTGAACAATGAAGACAAATGAAGCATGGAGACATACTGACTCAGGCAATCCCTGCTTCCTCCTCTCCCTCCAAACTGGTCTCATAGGGCAGTTCTGCTTCAGCTCTTGACTTTAATTGGAGCCCAGCACAAAGCAAAAAACCATCGCAAGGCTTGTAAACCTTTCTTTCAGCTAGGGCTATTTTTCCACGTATCTTTGCATGGCAGCCAAACTAATTACCATGGCATGTCTTTCCAAACGACAAAACTCGCTTGTCTGCCAAGATAAAATGTTTGGAAGGCTATGAAGTGACGTATCCTGGGGACACCTCTGTATTGCTGTATTTTAAGTGCTATTACACAGAGCTCTGCTAGTGATTCGAATTCAGGGCGTGTTGTTTGATAATTGGGTGAAGCCAGACTAGTCTCTTCCGACAAATACAGCCCACACAGGAGTTAGGACTGATGTGATTGACCTGGCATAGCTTTTCTAATGAAGACTGCTGCTCTGTTCCTGTGAGTCTTAGGTGAAATTATTAGAAAAGCTGGCAAAACTAGTAGCACAAAAAGCTAGAAGGGAGCACAAAACTGTCAGGACCAGCAGGTAGAAGACATGTTAGAAGAATGACAGCTCATTGCCATGACTTGCACTGCCACTTCCCCTGCCTTCATCTTCCTCAGGAGGGCACAGAGCAGTCACACAATACCCAGGCAGTTCTTGGCCTTCTGCTTGGCACATCATTAGCAGTCTAATGATACTGACCTGTGAAAATGGAGCTGGCACCAATGCTTTTGTAAGTATCAACCACAGCCACTTCTTCTGCTTAGGAACAATGCAGTTCAGATTTGGATAACAAGAAGTCTCAGTGGATTGTTTTATTGGCACCTGTACTACTCAGTTCATTAAGGGTCCAGAGTTTTATCACAGCTGCCTATGTGCAAGCCTGATGCAACTCCAGAAATACAGTAGACTAAATGAGATTAAAAAAAAAAAAAGAAAAAAAAAAAAGAAAAAAGGCTGATTGCTTTCAAATCTTCAGCAATCCTTTAAAATCAAGAGATTTTTCTGCAGCTTTTCCTGTTTTGGTGGACAAACTCCTCCAGGTGGCCAGCAATATGGCTCAAGGTCTTAACTAGCAATATGTAGGCTGTCAGTTTTCTCTTTTCCTTTTTGGAGTGGCAACATAAGTTCAGTAAATTTTGGGGAATCTGTGTACCTGTTTTTGTTTAGTTATTACTAACTCTTGTTAGTAATTACAAAGTGACCAAACTGGGCTTTTGAGCAAGCAGCCTTAGTTTCAGCCCTTTACCTTCTTTTAGGACAGCCAATTTTTTAGCAGTATCTTGGAGTAAGTTCCTTCAAGATATGAGACCACATATGAAACCACAGTTTTTAAAGTTCTGCTGGGCTCCATTTTGTGATATTGCAACTTTAGGGGGCAGGAAAGAAAAACACCATGGTAATATCTCCCTTCAAAGCACAATATTCAGGCATTCTTATTCCATAGTCATATATTGGCTACAGCTACAGTTTGAGTCTAATTAAAAGCTTTTAATTGGTCATCCTTCCAAACACTTCCGAACTGTCATTCATTTTCAGATATGCCTAGAGATCTATTGTCCTAACATAATTTTAGTCTGACACAAAAGTCAATTACACTAATTGTTCAGCAGGAATTAACCTCTTATGCATCATCAGATTATTACTGTTGCTAGGTTCATTTTGCAAAGATCTTTCCTTTATCTGTACATAAGCAAAGCTAAGCATCAGCACTTGTGAGTCTCAGTACTGACTGGAAAATAACTACTTGATTGGAATGAGAACAGACATAAATATTGAATGTACTTCTAAACTGATTGGAATATTGAAATAGGCTGCAAAAAGACAGGTCACCTTCAGCTGTGGGATAATGGCACCAATTTTCTGATTAAAAACACCTTTGCCTTAAACACAATTATTAATGAAGTAATGGTTATCTGTGTATTGACAGATATTAAAATGATATCTAAAGAACTTTTAATCAGATTTCGAAGTTGATGCTTCTGAGGCCATTCTGAGAATGTGCCCTCATATCTCCATTTAAAACTCACTTATGCACATCCATTCAGAAAATTGAGTGATCTGGACGATTTGAGAGGTGTATGTGTATGTGCAGGAGCCAGCTCAGGTGTTTGTGAGAATGTGCTGAAAGATAAGCTCGCTGGGGAAATTCTAGGGGAATTCCAGGTCAGCTGACTAAGGGGTGAAATCTGACTGTGAGAACAAGGCAGAGAAGTTGGAAGGAAGAAGGACAGACAATTTTTGGGACTGGATAAAAGGGGTCTCGATGATTTGAGTGAAGAAATGTTTTCTTATGCTCAGAAAATCTTATTTATATATGAGGAAATCTTCATTAGGGGTGTGGTCTGCTTTCCCTCTGAACTGAAATTACAGCAAAGCCCTGGATTTTGACAGCTCATGCCAGAGAAGAATCCTGAAATGAAGGAAGAGATGGGGCCAGGCAGATCTGGCAGTGGTGCTGCAACTCACACTTTTTTCCAGACGATTTGAAGGACTAGGTGTCTGTACTCTCTCTCCAAGAAGCGACCACAAGAACTAAATTGGAATAATAATACAGACACTTTAGGAATAAATCAATAAATCAATAAAACAATAACATTCACTGGCGGGTTTATCTGCATGGCTCGTCAGCCATCCTGCCAAAGAATTTCCTGAAACTTCCCTGAAATGTCCTAGATGGAAATTATCTCCATATAGAGAAGATTTTGCTTCCTTTAAATTGATGTGGCATTTTCCACAGCATCATGTGTGACTTATGATTTTATTCAGCACAGAAATGTCAGCACAGACACGAGGAGCTGTGCAATTAATTTTTCAGCAAGGGCAAATAGAGCCAGTGGGGTGAAAAGAGGAAGTTAGCATAAAACATAAAAGCAGGATGATAAAACTCTGAAGTATGGCATGTGCAGAGGTCTGTGTCTCAGTATTCAATAGCCTGATGGAAAGTACGATGATACAGTGAAGAAAACAGAAGCCATCTAAAATAAACTGAGGCAGGGCAGGAAAACAGTGATGGTACAGGAGCTACAATTTCAAGTAATTTTTTGTTTGCCGGGACCACCACTGTGGCTATCGCTATACTAAAGCCTGCTGTAAAGTTTAGTGGAATCAATTGTAGTTTACCTCTCATAGCATATCTCTAGCAAGACACGGCAATGAGATACGGCATCAGAGGTAAAAATCTATGTAAAACGAAAAAGGTTTTCTTTAGTCAGGAATGCAAAGCCACAGTCCTAACCTCAATCTTGATGAGTCGTATGCTTTCTGACACTTTTCCATGTCACATTTACACCTGTTTGCTGTACCCGCGTTCAGAGTGAAGTGATTGAGCGTTTGGGAGTCCTTCCACCCGGGACAGTCCCGTTCCCGGTTAAACACCTCAAGCCGAGAGGGCCGGGAGCAGCGCTCCGGGCAGGGGTCACTCTGGGGGACCGGACTGCGGGAGCCGACCCCGGCCCGCGTGGCCGTGCGGAATTCATAGAGGGCTTTTCACTGCTGCCGTCTGCCTACTCCAGTCCGGTGACAGCCTTTCCAGGCTGGCCGGGACGCCGGCTGGGCGGCGGAGGGGCGGGTGGGTGACCCGGCGCGGAGCGGCCAGGGCGGCGGGGCCCCGGGCCGGGCTGAGGGGAGGCTGCGCCCGGTGGGTAAAGCGCTGCTGCTGCCGGCAGCCCCGGCCGCGCTGAGCGCCCCTGCCACGAGGTCCCTCTGGCTCGGGCCGCGTCGCTTCGGTTTCGGGCTCCGGTGCGGTCCTTCGGCAGGGGAAAGGGGCGGGGGAAGGCGGCTCCGGACCGCCCGGCGGGGCCCCGGGCAGCGGCGGGAGCCAATGGGTGCCGGCGCGGCCGTGTGACAGGCGGGGCGGCCGCTGCCCCCGCCGGGCGGGGAACCTGCACGGCGGCGCTGGGCAGCATCATCCGCGGCTGCGGGGCTGGCGCACGCCTCCATCCTGCTCTCTCCCGGCAGCCGCTCACACGCGCCTCGCCGCAGGCGGAGCGGAGCGAGGGGCGCCGCGGCAGACAAAGCAAAGATGGCAGGGATCCTCGCCTGGTTCTGGAACGAGCGGTTCTGGCTGCCGCACAACGTCACCTGGGCGGACCTGCAGAGCACGGAGGAAGCCGCCTTCCCGCAGGCGGAGGACCTCTACCTCGCCTTCCCCCTGGCCTTCTGCATCTTCATGATCCGGCTGCTCTTCGAAAGGTAACGCCGAGCCCCGTGCGCCGCCCCGGGCTCGGCCGGGCTGGGCGGGCCCAAGGGCAGCCGAGGAGCCTTGTCAGCCCAGCGTCTTCCCCCGCCGCTGCTTCTCTGCCGGCCTGAGCGGGCCCTTGCGTTATCCCTGCCCCCTCGGTCGGTCACGTAGCGGGCCCGATGCGGGAAGGAGAAGGGGCTCGAGAGGCAGCCGGAGGGAGCACCGTTCCCGCTGCCTGCAGCGCGGCCCGGCGCGGGCGCTAGGAGGCGAGGTCTGCCCGGGAATGGGCGCAGCTCTCCCGCCACCTGCGCCGGCCGCGGCGGGCGGGGGAGAAGGGCTCTCCGGCACCTGTGCGGATTGGGGCGCCCGCCCGCGACCCACGGGGCTGAGGCGGGGTCCTGTCCGCCCCCCTGACGGAAGCTCCGCAAGAAGAGCGGTGGCCACGGGCCGCGGCGGGAAGTGCTCCCGGCTGGAGAGTTTGCCCGTGCCCCGCCGCAGGGCCGCTCCCCACGGCGGGGCCCGCGCCGGGTCCCTGCGCGGCCGGCAGCGGCGGCGGGGAGCGGGGGCCGGCGGCTCTGCGGCGTGGGGCCTCCGCTGGGAAGGGACAGTTCTTGGTGAGGGCAGCCCGGGGCAGCGGGGATGAGCGGAGCTGTGCGTGGCCAGTGCAAATGGCATCAGTGAGCCGAGTATCGGAGCGCTCTGGGGCTGTCAGGATGTGGAAGCTCAGTGATGAAACGCGCCAGACGCTGTTTATCTGTGAACCAAACTCACCGTTCTTCGAGGCTGCTGAACTCATAAACCACGTTTCACAAATACACAGATCGGTATATATGTATACTTAAAGACAAGGCGTCAGACTGGCGGTCGGTCAGCAGGGACCGTGTTTTCCGTGAGCGGTTCCGTGTGGGTGCTGAGCAGGGGCGCCTGTCACGGGGAGGCGGCTGAAGCCAAGTGGGTGCTCACTCGCGCACGCTGCTGCGCCGCCTGACAAAGGTGGTGTTCCCTCAACAGCAGAGAACAAAAGAACGATTCCTTATGCCTTATTGCTTATTCCTTAGTAAAACACCTACGTGTTTTCAGTGTTGTCTTCTTAGGCATGCTATTAGGGTAGTTAAGGAAGATAAAGGAAGACCGGTAGTTACTAGGTGCCAGAGGAGGGCTGTAAAGATACTTTAAAAATGATAAAACAGCTGATCTGCCAGGTACCACTTCAAATTTCCTAAGCATTCCCTCTCCCTGCTTAGAACTTGCCTGTATTCCTAGCTTGGCTGAGAGGACCATATTTGTTTTGAGAAATAAGCTGTCACGGGCTGTTGTTGTCTTCCGTGTTGCTTTACGGCTTTACTGAAGGAGACAGCAAAAGTTGTCATACGCCTGAAAATCTGAGGTCATGAAAGTTAATTGAAACAATTGAGTTAAATACTGCAGTATAGTTACAACTGGAGTAATGAGTACAAGAGATGATGTCAAATAATTAATTTTTTTTTGCAATCTTTCAAGTTAAGTGTTGAAAGTGGGTACATGATATTGCATCTCTTGTCATCTGAACTGCAATATGCATCACAGCAGGACTGTGTTTTAATGGAGGAACAGTTAGTCAGAGAGAGAGTTTCAGCCTCAAGTTTAACTCACATTTCAGTTAATCTTGATGTGGCTGTTGTTAGCATTGTTGAAGCTACTCTGATTATGTAGTAGTTTCTATCCACTTACTCTGGTAACCTGATTGTAGGTGAGAGACCTCCAAAGATATTTTATTAGCAATTACTTAGGCATATTATTTTTTCCTTTTAAAATTAAAATCAATTTCAAAACTCTTCTGTGAGAGTAGGATCAGGCTGTTTTGTGTGGGATTAATCCACACGGCATAGTACAACAGTGATTTTTCATGCAGAGCATTTTATTAAAGCAGGCCGAGCAAAAGCAACTGGACCTGTTTCCACTGATGAAAGCAGGGGGATTGTGTGTGGCTTTGAATGGAGGAATAATCAAGCTTTATTATTGCTTATTGTTAATTGGTTTTTTCAGATTTCTGTGCTTTGGTTGTTGGGAGCTACAGAAATCCTTCATGCACATCATGAATTAAAGGTCTGCAATTATACAAGATTTAGAAGAGGGAAGAGAGGAATATCTTTAAAATTGACTTTTTTTCTTTCTTCTCTGTATTAAAACTTTTTTTTAAAATTCAAATTGTGGATGACTGATGTACATGCTGCATCCTGCAACATGCCCTTGCAGATGTTTAGCAGTTGCAATGGTAGCAGCTAAAGAAAAAATAAAAAACAGATTCTGTAACACATTTTAAAAACTTGCAGATTTATTTTAGGTCTATGACTGTACTGTAGTAACATCAGTGTATTCTCTGTTTTGTTTTGTAAGATATCCTAAGTGTAATACAGGTGTTCTTGTACTTCTGTACACTGGTAGATAAGCAGACACAAGGTGTTAAGAATCTGATTGTGTTTTATATCCATTACTTTCAGACTGTTTCATAGCAGCTGATTGCTAGGCTGCTGGTTTAGTGTGGTTTATTCCTCTGCTTCATAGGAAGGGATACTAACTTCATGAATCCTCACAATAGAAATACATAAGAAATATGGTTTGGGTGAGTTGGGCTTTACATGTCTTCGCTTACAAAGTTCTTGATATGTTTGGAGGATACACCTTGCAATGCTGAAAGTTGACGTATATGTTTTTTCCTATAAACATACGTATTTTTCCTATAAACATATGTGTGTACATATTTGCAGGTGTAATTAAAATTATAGAACTTGGAAACTTTGTTCTTTACATATACAAGTATTACTTACGAAGTTAATCCTACGGGGAGCGTTGTTGTTTGTTACTGGTTTGGTGAATCAGCTAACCAAGCCAAGAAAATAATCTAGACGCTTCTTAATTTTTTTTTTCTCTTTTCAAATTAGTTACTTTTTATTGATTTCTTTGTCCTGCTGTCCCTGACCCATCCTCTTGAATGAAAGGAAAGGTAGATTAGAACATTAATTGTGTGTTCAGTCACCTCAGCAAGTGGATCTGATGATGATGAGCGTTCTTGAAATAAGCTTTGGTCTGATGTTTAATCTCATAGCCTTGAGATTTAGTGGATGTATCTGCTGAAGTTATCGTAGTTACAGATCAGGTAACTTTAAACTACTTCACCAGCCTTTTCTCTTTTCCATTCCTTCTCATTCATCCCTTTCTTTAGACACAAAGTAAATTTTAGAAAATTACAATAACTAAGCACAAAGTATTACCTGGTAACTTGGAAGATGGCAGAAGTTTAGCAGTGCGGTGGGGTGCGTAATGTGGGAACATATTTCCCTGCAATACGTATCCATTTTGTGTGTCTTACTACTTTTTTTAAAGGCATGTAAGCAATTAAGGATACCCCCTGTACTCTACAGTGCCTTCAGGTAATGTAAGTGCTCAATAATAAGTCTCTGTCTCCCTGGATCCTTTCCAGTTCTAGTGTGAGAAATACAGGTTAAAGCTGAATTGAAACTGGTCTTACAAAGAGCAGAGTGTTGTAGTTTCGATTGGCCTAAAAAAGATAAGGAAACACCTGTTATTCTGGGCAAATACAATTTTTCTTCTTTTGTTTATGGGATAACATGGCTCTTTTCCCTCTGTGCTAGACCTCACTGCTCAGAAGCAGCATCCTTTCCTAAACTCCTAAGCATGTCCTCTGTGAGGAGTGTGTGCTTATACAAAAACTGTATTCACTCAGCAATCAATGTGCTTGTTGGACACAAAGAGGGTAACACTTCTGTTATAGAGACTTCTTTCAAGGAAGAAGTTGACTGAACCCTCCAAAAGGATTCCTGACTACACAGATTTCTGATATGGTCCAGCAATCTTCTGAGTCAAGTAGTCTGATATTACTGCTTTCTTTACACTTGGCTCACCTGTTGAAGTTACTCATATTTCATCTTTGCACTGTAGTTGCCCTGTACTTTATTTTCCTCATCTTGTAAGCAGCAGTTTGGGCTCAGATCTAATGAAATCACTCCATGAATCAGCAAACTAGGCTTATACTGCTTTTAATGTAATCTGGCTTTGATGGAGAGCAGTTCTCAAAGGTGATGCTGATATTCTGCAGGTGATGGAATGGCTCATAAGGTCAGAGATAGCTTGATTATATATAGCAACAGCCCTGCAGCTGCACTGACTTGAACTGAACCAGCCACATCCTTTACTATTACTCTGATCAAGATACTGTAGACATTGAGCATATGGAAATTCATGGCTTTTATATTAAACTTTGCTGTTGTAATGATAATTCAGTCTCAAAGGTAACCTCAGCTGATTTTCATTTAGTATGACACAGAATTCCTAGTGGACCTGGGGAACATGATACAATGACTGTATGGGCATGTATACATATTTTTTGCTAACTATAAAAATTCATTCAGATGACAGTACATAAAGTCTTACAAGTGTTTCTGGTGCGTAGTGTATACACAGAAATTTAATTTTTGTACTCCTTACAACATCTAGTATTGGTGGTTTTTTACAACAAAAAAGAGGCTAGACAAGATGCAAGTTTTGGAAGAGAGTGTACAAACTTGCTGTACTTCCAGCAGCCCAAAACCTCATCTGGAGAGGCTGGGTGGAACACTGATGATTATTTCTGTCAAAACCTTTTTCTAGGCTGTAGTATTTACAGATTTTTTTGCTTACTTCCCTGTGTGTTAGGCAAAATCTGATCATTCAGGTGTAATTTGTATGTAAGTGGATGTATGTGTTCTGACAATAACTTTCTCAGTTCCTTCTTTACTTTTTTTAATTTATTTTTTTTCATAAGATGACATGTAGGGCTTTTTCTTTTTTCTTGATTGCTATTTACTAAATATTAATTCTGTCAAAATTGAATAGGATGTTGGAATTGCTAACTTGTGTGAAAAGACAGACACTGGAAAGAAAATAACTAATAAAAATATTTCTTTTCAACTTCAAACCAGTTTAATTTTTAAAAGTAACAATAGAACTTTAGCAGCAAGTAGCTTTAAAATGCATTTATATCTTGCTGATTGTACTGTCCCTTTCTGTGTGTTTCTTTAAGTTACTAATTCTCTGTCATTTATCTTTTTCTTTATATAACCAGTTTCTGTTTCCTAGGGTTGCAGGGTTGAACTTCAGCCACTAACACTTGCAGACTAAAACTTCCCAACAAAATGATTGTTTCACCTGGAGAGCTGTTGTCTATCTTGGCCTGTCTTACCAGCTTAGACCAGTGCAGTGTGTGCTTACACACGCTGGTCCTGCCAGTGCTGTCTGGTGCATGTCTCTGTTGTGTAATGTACTTGTGTGTTCACACATAGGCTTAGAGTGTTCCTTTGAGAGAAGGTGGAGTGGATAAAATGCACACTATTTGAATGTCCTTCATATAGGGCCATTTACAGACGTGCATTAGTGTCGATCTTAAAATTAGGAGTTAAATGGGAAATGCGTGCTGAGCTCCAGAAGAAAATGCCATTAAAAGTGATTCCTAAAATATCCATGTGAGAGAAGTATGACAGCTAAACCACAGCTCTGCCAGTGGAAAGGTTTCAGTGACAGGTCACCAGTGGCTGCTGGGAGCCTATTACTGAGGCAGAGCCACTGTTAGTAGGGTTTTGTCTGCGTGCAGGTTCCAGTTACTGGCAGCAACTCCAATTTGGTTCCTGCCTGGATTCCTGTAACCACGCGATTGGATCCGAATTACCTGTGTCTCTTTCTGCTGCTCCTACTTCTGCCTGTCACCGATTAACAGGTGTTTGCCAAGGATTTGTTCTTGGAAAAAGAAGAGCTTCTGGTATGCTGCCCCTTTCTGCACATCTGCAGACTAGTGTCTTATTAGTCCTGACAAAGTATTTAGTAAATTAACATTTGGGATGTTGTGTTCTCTTAAATCTATCTCTGTTCCTGTCAACAGGGTTGATGCTTGAGCTGAACAGTGTTTATTTGACCATAATTTGGGGGTGAGGAGGTTTGTTCTTTTTTCCCAAGTTGTTAAATATCCCATGCCTGCAGGTTGTCACTTTATTAGCATTTGATTTTTCTGTGCCTGACTCGAGATGGTCTTGGAGTTTTGAGGAGAAAGTTAAAATTACAGCATAAAGCTATATAGCTTTTGTAAGTGATGTAACCTTGTATAATACCCAGTAGTATGCTTAAGACTGTTGTGGACGCCCTATGGACAATCAGATCCATGTGATGTGTATCAACAAGTCCTTGGAGTTGTTGATCACTTGGATTGCTTTGTGTTTCCCACCAGAGTGACTTCCTTCACTCACTGGGCACTTAGAGATTTTGGGGAACATCCAGGTCAAGGGAAAGGGATGGCCTCTGATCATGAAACATGTGGGTCTCTGATCATTTGAAACAGGAGGAATCACTAATGTCTTGCTTTAAGGTGAGCAAAGTTTCTGACATTCAGGTGGGTTGAGATTCCTGTCCCCTGGGAGGAAGTGTTTTTAGCACACAGTCCTTACAGAAGACTAACTCTACACCATATGATGTCCATCAGTTTCTGGCAATGCCTTTCTGGTTATTCTGAAGTAGTCAAATTGCAGCCAGGATGAGAGCACTGGAGTATTTAGCACAGTCAATTGTAATTTTAGAGATGATTTTCAGGTGGACCTGTAACATAAAGTTGTGACTTCTGCACAAAAAACAGAAAATAAACTGTTATTTTTTCCCCTATGTAGTTAATACCTCTCTTAATGGCAAATTCTGCTGTTGTTAAGCTTTAATATTTCTGAGCAATTGTAAGGCCTCATGTAACTATTACTGAGGTAGCACAATCAAATTTTAACTCTCAAAGTAATAGTATAATTACTAAGAAAATTTAAGAATTGTGAAGGAGCGTAACATCCAGTTAACCATGTTATGTATATTGGCTATTAATCCAAGTTATGTTTTGCGCAGGGAGGAATGAAATGCTAAGGGTTTCCAGACTACCTTGTATTAATTAAATATCTTTCAGGTTCACTAACATAAAATTCATTTTAATATTATAAATGATGCGCATTAAAGTTTGGTCTGAAGTGATGAAAAGCCTTCTTTGCGCTCACAGGTCACATTAGGATATTTAAAGCAAAATTTCTAAATCACTTGCATTTTTTTCTCAGTGCAAGTGCAGTAGAAGCTTCCTTTTAATAATATTTTCGCTGTATTGGTTTCTCCTGTATGGATGAGGGCAGTAACCTATAGTACTATATTAAAAGAAATAAATGTAGCTGACATAGTGAACACTGGTGCACAAACAGAAGTTAGAGCTTAGAATGTGTTCACTGGCATAACATCTTAGATGCTTGAGGCTATTTGAGTATTTGTGCTTGCAGCAGTGTTTATCTATTATTTGTAAGAGCTAGTAGCTCTATTTTTATCAGTAGTGAAATAACGTAATGTGGTGTCATCAAATCTACTCACAGCCCATTTGTCATCATCTGAGATAAACTTAGTATTTTTTAGTTCCACAAGCAGAAGAGAAAAAGGCTTAATAGAAATGATGCTGAAATCCTCACTTCAGCATTGGGGTCTCTTCACTCCCTTTTCACCTCTGTTCCTCACTGAGTTCACTTCTATATGACATTGAGAAAGCTCAGATACCTGAACTTTCACTGGGACTGGTGTTTACCATATCCATGGGACTTCTATCTTTTCACTGAGAAGAGAGTGGAAGCAAAGACTACCCTCAGTTTATACGTTCCTATGGTGTTTGACATAACTTTAAACTACGAAAACTGC
>VYZR01116335.1:59050-75155 GCA_013400675.1 Oxylabes madagascariensis
ATAATTTACAGTTTAGTCATGAGAGGGCAAAGGAATGAAATTTTCAATATTTAAAAGTTATTTTGCTAAGCCAAAGTATTTAGTATCCTATGAATAGACATTTTTGTTTAGGTGGACCTTGTTTTAACTAAATTGAGATGGAAAAAGTGAGTTTGTTCAGCAGCAGTGTGGTATCACTTCAGCTATGTTACTAGTTAATGAATGGTTATCCTCCCTAAAGGACATGCAGAATTTGAGGTGGACAGCCCATTGTGGCCTTTGAACATCTTGATCAAGGTTTATTCCAAGTCAATCCCATACTGAATTTTTTTCTAGTGCACTTGCATCCATTCTGGCACTATTTTCCATGTGTTTCCTTCTTTTTCCACTCACTGCTGCAATTCTAGTACAGAAGCCATGTTTCCAATATTTCATTTGTAAGAACTGACAGTGAAGTTCTGTGCCCTGTCAAAAGCACAGAGGAATAATCAAACTGGAATTTTAGCAGGATGAGCTAGTTACAAGAGTAACAGTAACACATTGTTCTTTTCTGTTGTAGGTGATTGTCTTAATAGTTCACCCACTTATTTACAACAGGGTTTTTCCCCTTAGTTTTAGATTTTAATACATTGTGCATAGTTTAATCTCACTGGGGGTTTGCTTTTCTTCAATACTACATCTTCTACTCCTGCAGAATTTTTTATCCTCCAAAGCACATGTAGTACGCCCACACCACTTCTCTGCTTTTGATTTGTGTACTCCTAAATCAATTAAAATGCTGACTAGTACTGAATCAAGAATGAGTCCCTATAAACTCCCCCTCCATACCTTTCCCACTGTGACAACCATTAGTTGGGTGTAGAACACACAGCACAACATCAGCTGTGACTACAATAGTCGCAATTGAACCAGCTCGAGGGAGGAAATGAATCCACAAACAGCACCTGACAGTGGTAGGAGAGAGCAGCCTCCATGGTGCACNAGTGTCTTTGTTTTCAGGGGAAGGGGTTGGGGTCTTACAGTTGAAGTGAAAAGGGACCAGGAAATACCTTCTGTTCTAGATGCTGTGTCTGCCCCAGATGGTTTTTACTCTGCAGCTCATTAGAACACTAAGTAATTTGATTTTTTTTCTCTGCAGTTTCTATTCCTTTTTTGAAACACAGCTACGAAGGAGCAGCATTTATTCTACTAGGAAAAAACTGACTTTGAGTATAACTTTCTGTAGGAAATTTCATGTGGTTTTTTGTGGAGTAGTTTTTCCTGTGCTAGCTCTGGCAGGCTCTGACACATGCTGAGTGAGTGGTATGGAATTCAAAAAAGTTATGTTCTGAAGTTGCTGCTAAAATCAAGGGGTTTTTTAGAAATGTCAGATAACACAACTAAATAGACCAAGGTCACTAATCACCAAGGAAGAGAAGAATCCTATAGGAAACGCTCTATGGAATGCCAGATCTTAGGGTCTTTCTTCCTATCATTCCTTTCTATATTTCAATTAAGTCTTTGTGCAAGAGATCAGAACATTCAGATTACTAAACAGGTCCAACACTCCAAACTGGATACATATTTTTCCTATAAAATACAGAACTTGCTTTAAGGGATGCTTGGGTAACTGAACTGTGTCCTCACATCCATGTTTGTTTAATAAGGAATCTTGGAACTGATAATGCAGCCATCTCCAAAAGATGTCTCTTTTAAGAGTTTGTGTTCTGGCTGACCAGTGGAGTTGATTGTTCTACATTTTTATGATTGCAACACATTATTAATGCAAAGGATATTAACCTCTTAGAGGAAAGACGAGAGCGAATGCAAAAGATAGATGGGAAAGAGGGGATTGCCTTCTCCATAGTTTATACTTGAGCATTTTTCCCCTTCGAAAGTTAAAATTTGTTCATTTATTTCTTGACCAGAACGGCTTCTCCACTAAGTGTTAGTTTCTGTGTTGTAAGTGGTTTAGGTTCTGTGTTAATTGTAACCCATCAGGAACACCTCCCATAGCACTGGCGTTTCTTTGCCAGCCTCACTGTGCTAATCTTTATCCCAGTCTTGTTTCAGAGGACAGCCTTTTGTGTTTGGTCCTTCTCAGGTTGTGCATTGCAAAGAAAACACTGAGCCCAGGGCTTTTGTTTAGCCTTTTTGATCTGCCAAGATTTTATTTACCTTTTGTTTCTGATGCAACTATGCAGATTCAGAAAAGTGGGAAAATAGAGAAAATGCTAAACATTTAGCACAAACATTCTTCATGCTAAATGATAAAAGATTAATGTATCTGTAGATATCCTTATTTTGTAATTGGTATAAATGACAAACGTCATCCTCAGAGTAACAGAGACTGTTGGTCAGTTTACAGATTATTTTCCAGCTGGACACCTTGAGTGTTACATGTTTCTATTGAAATTTCTCCTTGGGTTGATGTGTTCAGAACCATTCTGATGGTTCTAGAGTCAGGAAAAGGCTGTCATGAGACATGTCCAAGCATAACCCTGTGTCACATCGAAAGCATCTTTTTTCTTCTGGTGGTCATATTTAGAAGCCCCAAACTGCAGGTTTATCCAGCATCATCGAAACAAAGTAATACTAGGATTGAAGAATCCTGTTTAACAAGGGTCAGGCAGAGTTACACCGACGCTGCCCAGAGCACAGGATGTGCACAAGCAGGATGTTTCCAAGACAAGCATTTTTCACTGTTATGTAACAGGAAGGCTGAAGGAGCTCTGTAATTGGCCGAGTTCTCAAATGTAATTCTGCTTAGCTGGATAAATCAGAAAGCCTGATGTGTAGGCTGTTCTTACTTAAGAGAATGGGAACTTTTTACATGAAGTCTTTCTGCAGCACAACAGACCTGACACTGAAATTAAAATTCAGGAAAGCTAGTGATGTTCTACCACAACTGGCAAAGGTTCTCTTTGTCCTTTTATACCTTTAACCTCTACCCGACATTGAGAAAAATGGTCTTCAATGCATTTCTCATGTCTATAACCCAGAACCTCACTGTTTTCCTGCTCCTGTTTGTATGACTTGTGCCTTTTCTGTCTCATTAAGAATATCAGAGCATCCAGCCCAGGCTGAAAATTTGGTATGGCTTGCAAATATCGCAAACTGCAAAGCAGGGCAGCATGGCTCTGGAGAAAGAGGAGGCGTGGACGTGGGAGTGCTGAACTCGGAGTAATAATTTCAGTCCTCAGAAGTCACTGCCAGCCAGAGCTGAACCCTTCAGCTTTGGGAGACAGGGACATGCATCACCTGTCAGAGAAGAGATCACTCCCCACAGTGCAGAAACCCTCAGCATGGGTATTCCTTCTAGGAAAGGCTGATTAAAGCACTGGCCTAATAAATGGGATTCTGGAATCAACTCTCAGCAGTGGCCAAGCCTCATCTATTTTAAGGGATGTACAAGGAAGGTACTGCACCTTAACCCTTTGCTAAGCCTTCAAAAGCAGTGTTCCAACCTATGTTTTCCTGGTTTTCAACACAATCTTCATGGAGACCTTCCCCCTTTTTAGCCCTTTTAAGCTCTTTATGGAGACCCTAAAGGCTTGCTGATTCTTACTCAGCACTTCTTTGACTTGAGGATCACCAGAACTCACCAAACAAAGTTTGTCCCCACTTTGTGTCTGAGAGATCGGTATTGTATTTCCCTCTGCTGTGCAAACAAGGAACCTGAGGAAGAAAGCAATTACATGATTCACCCTAATTGGACAGTAAGTCAGTTGGTGCAGTCCTAGGGTTACTGCTGATCTCCTTGACTTGTCAGCAGCAAAATTAGATGATTTGCTGATCCAGTGAAACTTTTGCCTGCACAATACAGGAACTTTGTCTTGGGATATCTCAACTGGATTTCAAGTAGGTTTAGATATCCTTGCTTATAAATTATTCACTGCTTCTTGATTTATAATATTACTTTCTTCTACCAGTTCAAATTGAACACACTAGGATGGCTTGCATGTGGTGGAGAAGCAGGCCTCTGTTTTCTCAATCCCATGTGAATTAATGCTTTTCATTGAGAAGAAACCACAGCCGCCACAGCTGTTTTATGGAAATGTTGAGCATGACTGGAACGCTGCTTGGTGGGTTGGCTGGCAGTTAACATGGGTTTGTCAAGCACTGTTCATCTGGCAAGCACCTACTGGGAGAAGGCTGCACATTGACCTTTCAAAATCTCATTATTGCTTTGCATTGTCTGAAAAACAGATAGATGGAGAGATGGAGAGATGGATAGATGGATAGATAGATAGATAGATAGATAGACAGATAGACAGACAGAGCAAGCTTAGGAAGCAGCTGCAACATGTGGCAAAATTACAGGATATCTCCTTCCAGATTTCCTGTGACTCTTCTAGCATTTTTGGTAACCAGGGGTGGATTGTTTGTGGTGCGATGGAGTCTCCATTTCCCTCTCATTCTGCATGATAAATACACCTGTTACAGGGACAAGCAGAGGCAACAGGAAAGAGCTCTACCCTATTATGGCAGCTGCTTTGCACATTTAGAAGTCTTGCCCTGGAAAGTTTATTTTTTTTATGTGTGGATGTGCAGCATGAATTTAGAAATCTTGCAGCACAGCTTGTAGGATAATTGTAAACCTAACAAAAGCATCAGGACCTTCCTCTTAGATTTTAATTTGGCAAGGGTAAAATAACTTGCATTAGAAAAAAACAGATGAGAAAATTGTCTCACTCTGTGTAATCTTTTGCAAAAAAAATGAAGATTCAGTGAGATGTTTGTGTGCCTATAGAGACATTGCTCCTGCTTAGGTGTACAAAAGCAGCCCAAAAAATGTGTTTCTTATAGAGATAACTGCAGAGAACACCAGCCAGATCTGACTTAGTTGTTCCTACCTAAATGGGCAACTAAAAATAATTTAAGAATGCAGCAAAATTAATGTGCAAAGTAGTGTAGAGCATTAAACAATCAAAAATTCAGCTCAACTTTGCTGTGAGTTAACATGAGAAACAGAACACATGCAAGTAATTACTTTTATCTATTTTTGCTGTCAGCATGTTGTAGTTCACTACTGACATCCTCTGTGAGACAAGTTTCACATCTGAGTCTAGAAAACCACAGAAAGACTAACATCTTTCACTTTTCAAATTACGTGAGTTACACAAGACTCATGATTATCCAAAGGTCACAGGACAAGATCTCTCAACAAAGAGGCTTCTATGTTCTGCTCTGGTAAAGCAGCTGTTGACTCAGATTTCAGTTTATTCAGAGACAATATGTGCTCTAGACAGATTCTCAGGCTACATAAATTAGTGTCTCAACTTATTATCATTTTCCCCCATCATTTTTTCTCTCCTATTGTCTTTATAAAATTAAATCCTTTGTGTTCAGCCACAAGTGCCTGCTACAATACAGATAAGATCTGTTCTTAAGGTTAGTGCTGTTACAAACCTTTTGAACTGAACAACTTGGTTCACACAGGGGGATTTTTTTCCCCTAGCTCAGTGAACTGAATTGACTAAAATATTTTGCTGACAGCTTGCAAAGCATTGGGAGCTGAAGGTTTTAACCTGAAAAGTGCAAGGTGGTATCTCCAACCTATGTTTACCTATGAACTTCTGAAGCTGCACTACAGCTCTAAGAAGCTGTCAGTTCAGATGGAATTCCTGTGCCATATAAACCCTCTCGTTGATAAAGTCACCTTTTAAGATCCAAACCCACAATAAATCAAAGTGATTAATTTTACACATGAACATCAACAGCCTCAAAACCAGCAGCTGCAATACCTCCCTATAGGCATGTCCCACATGCTCCCACCTAACCCAAAGTAGCACTGACAGTACCTCACAGTGACCGATGTGCTCTGAACTCTCACATGGTCTGAGACAGACTTGACTGAGAAATCCCTCTTGCAGTTCAGTGTCCTCAGTGTATTCCAATGACATCCAGATTGCAGCTGGTCACTGCAAGGCATGAATCACTGAACCAGTATTAAACTTCTTGAAAATGAGTATTTTTAACAGATTGAAAGCTTTGAGGTTGGTCTTAGCTCTTTGCCCTGACCTGAGTGTGTAGAGGGGGAGCTGGTAAATTGCTGCATGACGATCTGCTTCTGAGCTCCTACATCAGTCCTGAGCAGGGAAACAAAGCTGGGTGCCAAGGTGGCCATAGACAGGGGAAGAGAAGAAAAGAGACGGAAGACGGAGAAGCAGCCGAGAAGGTGAGTTAGTATTTAAAAGAGCGTTTTTAGCTCTGAACAAGTGGGGATTTGTGGAAGGACTGGGAAGAGTGGGAGGGTTTAAACCCTGGGTTTTGAGCACACTTTCAGGCAGGCCTTTTCCTCCAGCATGAGCAGTAAGACTGAAATCAGGTCCTGTGAGAAAACGGCACCCTTTGCAGCCTGCTGGAGTTTCTTGCTGTATGCTGAACCCAGAGCTCCTCCTGGAGGTCCGCAGAGTGCCAGCCAGCCCTGCCACTGATGGAGCTCACCACTGCTGCTGGGCAGCAAAGCAGCCACACCAGGCACTCCAACACCCCATATACACACAGAGTACAGACAACAGGTAGGTATAGGGTAATACAACAACCGATATACAACATGCCGATACATCTGCAGTCCCAGCTGAGTTTAGTTTGTTCAGCAGCTGCACCAAGGTCCCTTTAGTAAGCTGAGTACAAAAGTAAAGCTAAGATATCTGGATATATTTATAAATTAAATGTATCTGAACACTCACTTTACTCCTAAAGAGCACGTTTAATTTTTTGAGGAAAGGATGCTAAACTCAGAGTAGAGTTAGGGGGGAGCATGTAGATCCTGTTTGAACCCACAAAACACTCCTTGCCCCATAAGACTTCCATGGTGAAAGCTGATGTCACAACAATGGGAATGAGAGGTATTGACCCATCACCTCCGTGGGAGCAGACCACCAGCTCAGACAATTGGCCTGGCACCTATTTGAATAAATTCAGCTCAAATCACAGATCCTCAACTTGCCTTTCAATCCTAGAACTGGGTGCCCGCCCTTGGAGAAAGCCAGCCGAGGGGTACCTACACTGCCCTGCTGCCCAAAAAACAGCCTGGGTAGCAGTGGCTGCTGAGGCAGCACAGGCTGTAAGGGGAGTGTCAAGCCCAAACTCCCGAAGATGGCATTTGCCCAAAGTTTGTCTTGATGAAGAGGAATTTGACAATCAACTGTAGTAAATAGCAACCAGGGAATTATCAGAAGACTTCTAGTTGCAGGGGGAAAAGTCAGCTAGCACACATACAATCAAACCATGAAAACACAAGTGTAGTGTGCAGGAGAGGAGGGGAGCAGGGCAGCAGAGGAGGGGCCTGTGTGACCCTGCCAGACACAGTCATCTTAGGTATAGGAGGTTGTTTAGAAATTTCTAGGTACATATTACATTTCATAACTATATAATCTAGTCTTATCTGCAGATATTGATCCCAAGAGTATAGTTCAGTGGTGACCAGGTAATTACATGCTGATAACAAAACAAACCATTTAAACTATGATCAAAGTCACATAAACCAGCTCTACTTTCCTTACATATACACCTGACTCAACAGTGCTATGAAGGTGGGTCTTGCCACAGGCTCTGCAATGGGGACGGATGTGAGAAAATATGACAGGTACCTGAGATTACACTACTTGTAATTCTTAAGATGTGCAGCTAAATAATTTTTGAGACTAAATTTTTCTCCTTATATTTCTAAAAAAATGACATAATTAAAATAATATAAGCTCTGCATCATGAAAGATGGTGAGATTTTTTAAATATTCCCCTTGCACTGCATTCATCCTGTTCTTCCACCCCCCCACAGCTGTAGACGCAGACAGCAGTGCTTGTGCCACCGCAGTTCCTTGGCATTTTGTGACAAAGCCCCTAAGATTTACAAAGAGGAAAAGAGCAATTGCCCAAGCAATTGAAACCTTTCCACACCAGATAATGAATGGTGGTCCTAAATCACTGCTCTAGCATTTCATACATACATGTAAAAATATGTGTGTGTACATAAAAGGTGAGACACTACACACGCACACAGACTTTAAAGAGATACTAATAAGATGAATGAAAAAAATGCCTTTTGTATTTGTTTCACTTCATCCTTGTCTATCGTATTTTTTTCTTTTTTATTTTTAAAAGACCTGATCATTCTTCCTTTCAAGTAAGGCCTGGAAAGTGAAAAACTTGTATTACTGAAACAATGCTGAGATCTTTGGGTCAGAGGGGAAGAGAGGGAGGTATTCTGGATTTTTAAATTAAAAGGATTTCTTGCAATACAATGGTAAAGTGTGAAGGAATGCAGCCCAAACACCACAGCTTACACTGGGGTGGGGTTTTTTGTTGGTTGTTTTTTAAACCAAATTAACTTCAAAGAATTCTTGAATTCTAACTGACTGCTGAAAGATTAATACATAAAAAAATGTTTCAAAATATTCTCACATCCTTTAAAAGAGCACTATATCCTAATCACGGTGTAAGGAGGGTACTTACAATTCTGCCTAAATGGAAAAGAAATTTAATAAAATCATGTAACACAAACATGACAGCACAATATTTATTTACAGTGTGTATATATATACATATATGAATTGGGTTTACTTTTTATTAATATATTTTCCCCTTTTTAAAGTTATCCAGGTTAAAATGTCTAAGCCTGTTAGGAGAAAAAAACAATCTCAGAATAAATAAGCAACGAGAAAGGAAGTCAGTTATAGTACACCATCTGCTGCTACAGTCCTCCTGTAAAATATGTTCCAGTCAATAGGGTACATTTACAATAACACGTTGACACTATTCCCTCTTGACTCTTACATGCTAAACAAATAACATCTTGGCATGAAGAGAGGCATACGTTCAAAAAAGAAAGAGCCATTTGTCCCATTGTTATCTGAATTTACACAGGAAAGAACCACTCCCTCAGTTGAATTAAATCCCTATAACCCCTTTGTCCTTGAAGAAAACCAGTGTCCCAAAAAAATATGGCAACAAACACTCCAATTATGGAGGTCCATGGTGTATTTTGGTTTCTGTACATGACTACAATGTTTCTGAGTATTTCACCAACCTCACATCCTGCCCTGTGAACTGGTACACGAGTCTGTCTTTCAGACTATACATAAGCTTTCAGAGCAGCTCACCTGAATATCTAGTTTCATTTCTTCACCTTCCAAAAACACTGTTTTTAAAGTGCTTGGTCTGAAATTAATAAGCTGAACATACCTGAAGCTTCTTCAGGATTAACACTTGGCCAAAACATTGCTGGAGGCCAGCAGTCAAAAGCTGGTTTGCAAAGGAGATCTTCTCTACAGGATTTTTTTCATCTCCAGTGAGAGGTGTTCACATGGAAAGTCCTTATTCAAAAACAGCCGGCCCACATTTTCCAAAGCAGACTGAAAGTCACTTTAGTTTCAAAATGGAAGCTTAGAGACCCCCTAGGTTGTAGAGCACTTCAAATATGCCAAGTGCTACATAAGAGCCAAGCATTGTTAAACTACTAATTCAAGAACAATTATTGGTTAAACAAAACCAAGAACAGAGGCTGGAAGCCAGCTTTTCCAAACTATGGGACTGTGTTGGCATAGCCTCATATTTAGAAATACCAGAAGTGTCCACAAGCACACTGCCAGCCTTGCACAGTCATGCACCCAGTGTGTGCTAATATGTTCTGTACTTGATTCAGAGACCTGCATAAACTGCACACCTTGAACACAGGATTCAAGCCAGAAGGGTTAGCAAATGGATTTGAAATAACTTAGAATATTTGCTATTTTACTAAATATTCCTGCTTTCAGCTAGCATCTCACGCTGAATTTCAGCAAGCATTAAAACCAAGTAGTGTTAGTATTTGGTTTCCTACTCCTTGAGAGTTCAAAATGTATTTTTAAATTTAAGGCAGCTCTGTCTTTATTTTTTTTTTCTGTTTTATTTTGTATTTAAAACAAAAATTAAATAATTCTAGACTTTTTCCACTCTCAACAAAAAGGGACAATTTTCTTGGTACTTCCAAATTTTAAGACAAAATTAACACACCCAGTTTTTTCCTGTAAGAAAGTTATCCAAAGTGGCAATGCTTGATTCAGCTCTCATACAGATACAATCCAAAAGCAATTCCTTCACAGAGAATGAAAATTCTGCAAAAGTCAATCCCTTCACAGCATTTACACATTTTGGCTTTCATCCATGGGGCTCAACCTGAAAGGCTCTGAGCAGGCCATGTCTAGAAACACATATTTGCTAATACTTAACCTAAAATCCACTTAGCTGAAGGCAATTGAAGCCTGTTGAAGCTGAACACCCAGCAAATCACAGGCTAAAGCCTACAGGAGACGGGGTGAGTCTTCTGTTGCTGAAGATCTACAGAAATCAAGTCTACCACTATTCCCCAGGTGGCTCAGTCATCACTAAATTTAAATTCATTTGAAAACAAGAAACCTAGATCAAGGACTCTGCTTCCTACGCCCCTAGAAACTCCACAGTGTTTTACTATTTCCTTGTGATTGACAGCAGGCTACTAGCATAGAGCTTAAGACTTATTATTTGTACTTTCTTAGTACAAAGCAGCCTATTTAATTTTGGGTTGTATTTGAACAGTGATTTCTCCATATATGTAGTAGTTTAGCACTCAAGAGTGGCATTTGCTCCTTAGGCTAAAACACTGTCAGTTAGACAGTAACACACCAACTTTACAAGTAACCCAGAATCAGCTTTTAACCAGGGTTTAAAAAGGCACTGCAAATGCAACACACAATGGTATTATTTCTATTCACAAACTGAGTAAGAGAAAAGAACCAGATGCTCAGAAATTAAAACTATTTTGAAATTGTATAATTAAAAATGTGTTGCTAATTCCTTCGATGAGGAGGAGTAATATCATACATAGTAATGACTTATCCTAGAAAGACAAGGTAGAGGAGAAGAACACAGGAAGGTCAAACCTCTTCTGGATTTTTCACATGGTTAATGAAAATCAGTAGTGTTTGGCAGGAATCTGTAAGAACCTAGACATTTCGCTTTCCTCAATCACTGTAATTCTGTAACCTAGTCAGAAATAGTCCAAAATACAATTCAAGTTGACCTATAGAAGTGCATGGGACATTTTGGCCAGTTAAAACAAATAACACATCCCATTTCAATAAGGCTACAGAGGAGGTTCCTCTTAATATCTAGGACACCATAAATTGCTCGAGGCAGACTGTTTGAATCCTCATGTCCAAATGAATAGTTATTAGTTCTTGGGCTCAAAGAACTTGCAAATGAGGACATGTATTAAGCTGTTTTGCTAATATTCAAATAGTCTGAACCAAATAACCCTCTAGTTATAGGGCCCTGATGACTTACTTTCTCATTTCAAAAACGAATCCAGCTTTGAGCATAAGTGAGGCACACGGGTTTTACAAACCAATAGATATGGTAAGATAGTACCTATTAAAAACTGATACTAATAATAAAACAAATCTCTTGACGAGGCTGAAAAAAAATGATGCCTGGGTTTAGGCAACTACTTAATTCTTTTGTTTGCTGGTTTTTAAGCTGTTTTTGTAATATGGCAGTAACACTAGTCTCAGCAAGATTTGCCATAAAAAACCCCAGCCTATATGAAATGCAACCACACTAAATCAGTGTGGTTATACAACAGCAGTACAGCTCTTTACATTCTGCACGATAATGTTTGGTGTTATAAAAAGACCATGCTCTTATGAAGCCCAGGCAGCCAGTTTCTTCATTTCATCTTCATCCTCTGCTCTTTTCCTGGTTGATGCTGCAGAAAAAGAGACAATAACCATCAACTAATGTAACAGTCAGAACCATTCTATGTGTTAGCATGAGGACTTGCACAGTGCTTTTCTGTTTGAAGACCTCAGACCAATTTACTGAGTAGCAAGCTGAACATGAGTAATGCAGGAATGAAGCTCATAAGAGATGTGACTATTTTTCCCCATCATTTCCTATAGTTTCCTAAAGTTTACAATATAGGTCTGAAGTCATTCCTACTGAAAGACACACACAGAAAAAAACATTTAATTTCTAAAGGTTGTCACAGCCAGAAAAGGCCCACAAGAATGCTGTCAGTTCTCTCACCACTATGTAAATGAGCAAAAGTGACCTATCCTGGCCAGCTACACACCCTGCTACCTTTCCAAATAGCGCTGAGAGGTTCTGCACATGCAAGTCTCTGAATGAACTCACCCCATTTTAATGGCTGATGTCATTTATTAAATGGAGAAAGACATTCCTGAACTTGCTTTGTTCAGGTGACATCAGTTAACTGCTGTGTTCACAGCAACAGCAATTCCCAGCTCTGTATCAGGTCCCACTTTGTGCCCTAATCTCCTATCACACATCACCTGCATTCACTAAAGTAAAACCTCACCCAAACTGTCTTCATTTGCTGACCTGCAAACTAGATGCCCAAGAGCCCAGGTCCAACCTCAGGCTGTCTCCTCCATCTGTGGGCTGTGCACAGCAGGACTGGCATCTCTCCAGCCGCCAGTGGAACACTGGTGCTGGGTCCAACACCTGTGTGTGCCCCTTTACAGCAGCCAGCTGGCTCCCACCTGAGACAGCCGCAGGGCCAGGGGCTGCTGTCTTGAGGGGAACTGCAACTGCACCTTCAGGGACTAAGGGTGGGAGAAGCACATGGGGGACCACAGGCTCAGTCCCTATTTTGCAAGAGCCACAGGTTCACTGTGTGACTGGGGAAGGTCACTATGCCTCGCTCCATTGCAGTTTCCTCATCTTCAAAATCAGGAGGGCAACATGCATCTCCAATCAGAAGTATTATAGATCCATCAACTTGTCTGACTTTGCTGTTGCTGTGTAACAGTAAGCAGAGAGTTTCAGAAAATATGAACCAGTTTTTCACAGCCTTGAACTATATAATTGTAACCAGCTCATCTTGCCTGAAGCAGCCATACAAAAGGACGAAGCAGAAAATTAAAATAGTGAGAAGCACATGGAGATGATCTGGGTTAATAAAAATGTCAACTGGCACAGCTGGATCTGGAAGGCAATGTATGAACAAATCACAAACTGTCAGATTGAATTTTCACTGTTTTTCTATATATGTATTTTTTTTTTTACTAGCTGTTCTGCAAATCAGTTCAGTAGATGAGGCCACAGTCTCAGCTTGAACATTTTAAACTGCTTCTCAGGATTTAAGAGTCATCTGCCAAAACAAATATCATAGTATCTGAGTTGAGCTGGTCTAAGTAACCTGTTCTACAGCAGAAACCATAAACAACCTGTGTCACATGTGTGCTGTCGTTACCATCAAGTATTTGTATTCTTTTACTAATGTCAGTACACAGCAAGTCTTTCAGCTGACAGTGAAAAGTGTAGTAAAAGTTGACTGCCTCTGGCTTAATTCAAAATGAACAGGGTGGAACTACAGAAAAATAAAACTACAGCTTAATACCAGGAATAAGCCTGTTCAGTAGAAAGAAAGCAAAGGAATGAAAACATGTCTTTAAATATGTACTTCCCAATGCCTTCTTATTTCTAATTAAAATACCAGTGGAAAATATCAAACCACTACCCTGCAAAGCTGGATCTTTATGACATAAACATTTGGAATCTAGGTCAGACTCTAAGTCTAAAGAGACTAAGGATTTAATTGCCAAAAAGAAGAAAAAAAAAAAAGGCAAAAAAAGATCATTCCTCAATGATCTTACTACATGTCAGTAGGAGATTCATCAGTATATGTGCAAGGTCAAGTTCCCTGAGTTTGTCACCCCAAATCTACAGAGAATTTGGTCCTAAATTCTTTCACAGAGCAAAATGGAATCCCACTCTGCTTTTTCTGTTAAGCAGATACAATAATAGGACAAGGAATTTATAACATTTTAAAAGTTATAACAGAGTCAAATGCATATCTGAAACCCTCTCTTCCTCTCCCCTTTCTCACAGCATGGCTTAATCAGGAGAAAAATGGCAAGCAGGCATTTTACCAGGGCGAGAAGGCAGCGATGTGGACGGAACACTTGGCAACCTGACGTCTCTCATTCCCTTGTTCAGTTCTTCTTGCTCCAGTTCTTCTAATTCTGCCATCAACTCATCCTAAATTCAAGGAAAACATTATTTACAAATACTGACAGTGATCACACACAAGGGACATTTAACCACCGTGAAGCAAAGTACTACCGAAAAAACAGTTTACACCTGAAAGGACATACCAAGAAACAGCATATTAAAAGTATAATTTCTACTAAGTATGGGCAATTAAGTGAATCTAACTGAACGTTGAAAATAGGACAATGACAGTTAGAAAAAGGACAAGGAATAAAATTAGAAACAAAACTAGCAGCAGTACAATAGATGCCAAAAGGCAAATATGGAAGTAAAAAGCCTCTCTGCTGTCCTCAGATTTGTTCCAAATCTAGAGCCTGCACTCTTCAATGGATTCTAACTTTAATGTGCCCTTTCTCCCATTTTAAAAGGCAAACACCTTTCATTGGTTATAAGGCAGACTGTCATTAAACATTACGCTTCAGCCCTATCACATAAGTGCAGGATTATATGTGATTTCAAAGCAGCACTGGAATCAAAACTGCCCTCCTGGGTCCTGCTATTCACTCTTGAAGCACACAGCACTCGTGGGCTTTTAGGTGCAGAGGCTGATTTGGACAGATGATCTAATCGTACAACACTAAAAATAAAAAGGCCATACGCTTTTTAAAAAAGCAAGGAACTTATTTCCTCAGCTGAAGTTTCCCAAGGAAAGGAAGCTAAATGTTACATATTTGTAGAGAAACAGACCTTTGCCACATTGATAAAATGGTTTAAAAGAAACAATAGGCAAAAACAACTGGAGAGGGGAGGGGTAAGAGTCAAAAAAGTAGTAAAGTAGGAGCTATTAGGTACTGAAATGGCTTTGCCTACACATATATACTTTGTTTATCACCAATTTAGAAGTTAAAATTACAGTTGCATAGCCACCACAGGACTTTATACCTGAATTTACTTCCTCATGGTTTTATAATTTAAGGCAAACATACACTGTGCCAACCCAGGGAGAATGAACTCTTATGTTTCTATGCCTGTCTGGAGCAGGAGAAATCACATGCTTCCATGGTCTCATTACAGCCACGGCACACATGTGAAGACAAAATGCATCCAAGTGCATGGAAAAAACATCCTTCAAAAAAAAAAAATACTATCCTTCAACACAAACCACCTTATATCCCAGCAACTAAGTCATTGATTGTAGCACTCTTAAGGTGCAGTAGCCTGCAAACAAGGTTTCCCAGTTACTGCAAAGTGCTGTAAGTATTAGGCTCCTATACAAAAGCTGGTACAATGATGCTCCAAGTGACAGGGGCTTATTTCCCAAACAGGAACAACGCACATCAGCTTCAACTGGTATCCCTTAGGGACTTCCAGGTCAATCTACAACATGCTTACTAAGCCTAGACTCCAAAAAGTTAAGCACTGTTGAGAAGAAAGACACTGTACAGCTGTTTAGGGTGGCAGGATATTTTTCAATTGTTTGAGGCTCAGGCCAAATCCCATTCTTTGCGGCAGTAATGCCTAAATGCTTCTTGGAAAGTCTATTTACATTCAAAGTGGAAATACAGGAAAGCAGGTAATGAGAACAAAATACAAAGAATCATTCTTATTTTCAACAAATTAGAACTGTTCAGTGAAACTTCCTCTTCCTCCAAATCAAGCAAATATGTGGGATATAGCATTTATATTTTTCTTTGTTGTCCATTTGGGCACATAGGAACAAATTAGCTGGGAATAGAGTGAATGGTGTGAGTATTCAGGAGATTCTTCAAATGATTCTTAGTGCTTTTGAAACAAAATTGAAGAACAAAACAAAACTGGTTGTGATACTGAGCTTGATACTCATCTCTGCATTCCACAGATTACAAGAATTTTGAGTAACCTTGACCCTTGAGTCCTCAACCATTGTTGAATCAGAAATAAGTTACTTCTTGTTTAGATGTACAATATCTGGGGGCACTGGATGAAAGCTATTGCAACAAATTTTGAGAAGGTCCTAAATGCCTTGTGGGGGTTTCAGAAGAAGAGCTTTAGAATGAAACCTTGTTGCCTCCAACAGGTATTACTTCTACCTATCAGATCTACTTCTGTGGTCTGGGCAACAGGGAAAGGACCTGTACCTCCAAGCACCAAAAATGGCCTTTAAAAAAATGGTCCAAATATTCAGAATTAT
>VYZR01116345.1:1769-61647 GCA_013400675.1 Oxylabes madagascariensis
TCTAAGCCTGGTTTTCAGTTTATTTTGGAATAATAAATAAACTGAATGTGCAAATCTATTCTATCTTCCTGCCCTCTTCCAGCTGCCAAGATTTTGCTTACTTCTTTCTGAGCTATGATTTAATTGTTGGGATATTTTTTTTTAATTCATATCCTTTTTGCTCTCCGGTTCCCAGCTGCAAATTCCCAACATTATATTCAGCATTTTCACCATGTGTTTAAAATAGCAAGCTGTCCTTTCCCACCTCTTTGGAGAACAGATCACTCCCAACTCCACCAAGAAGACTGTGGGGAAAGTCTTGCTAAACGTCACCAGGCACAGAGGGGAAAAGGCAGCACTCACAAAGATTCTCCTGTTTCTTCTCTCCAGTAGTGCTTCCTCATTGCAGCTGAGCATGGTAGGGAGTTATTCCCACAGGGCTGTGCTTTCAACAGAGTCAAAATTTACATTCTGCTAGCCCTTCTCCTTCCCACATGTGCACACAGAACGGACATAATTTATCTCTTGAATCTTGCAATATAGACATTAGCAACTTGTCTGAACAAGTACAAAGAGGACATTTCTTGGCATGCAATGCTTTTCCATGTTGAAAAAGTGAAAAATTGCTGCATTTACTTATAGCTTCCTTCTCCCTTCAGTATATGGACACTACTCCAAGAGCTTGAGTCAAAAATCCCTTTCGGAAGGTTCTGAGAAATCTGAGGGATGGCTGATGTCAGTGGGAGAGGTGGTTAATGGTTGCCTGGTAAGTGAAGACTCACACGGCTAGGACGGCTAAAATGCTCCCACCCTCCTATGTCAGAGCTCCATCAGCTCTGTGCTTTGTACTCCTGAGAGCCATCAGATAGCAGGACTTCAGGAGTCAGGGATGACAGCAGCCCCAGGCACCAAAACCTTCTTCCTGCAGAATCCTTGTCCAGGACAATCAGCCAGATCACAACTTCTCCATGGGACATGGAGCTCCAGCAGCCCCTTTGGCTTACTTACTGCTAGTCCCAGGAATTTAGATTATCTGGTCAGCTCCATGCCTTGCATGGGAACTCTTCCCTTGGCAGAAGAGCCCCAAGCTGGCTGCCTGTATATGCAGCAAACTTGTGATGTTCTTTGGAGTCCTGGTTTTGCATGTCAAAATCACAGGATCTTTCCAGCCTGCAAGCATTGCAGCAGACACCTCAGACTTTTAGGCACTGTGTGCTTAATGTTTTTGCAGCCCTTGATTAAGTGAAATAAATTTCATCATTCATCTTTGAAAAGATCTGTCCCCATTTTCTTTCAGAATATGTCCGCTGGCTGCTGACGAATTCCAGGCGTAGCAGCTCTGATCCTGAATCAGAGACGCACCTGCTGAATTGCTGTCAAGAGCTACCTGTAACACTTACTGTCTTGACATTCCTTGCACTCTTGGCAAACTTTGTTTCTTTCCCAGCTGCACCCGGGGCAATGAAAAAGAATTCCTTGTGTCCGTGTCAAAGTCCACAACTCTGGAGCAGAACCAGCCATTCGCCAGGAATACAGTGCATGAACTGCCATCACAGTTGTGATCCACAGAGATATTTCATTTAAAATTGCATTGTTGGGAAAGGTTCTCTTGGAAAGGGCCACACACCTTTGGAAGTCCCTTCCCAGTGTCGGGCAACAGCTGGCCAGGTTTATGACTGTCTATCAAAATTTTTATTCCTCAGGTATGGGCTGTGAAGAGCAGAGGTGAACTGAGTTTCTGGGAACACTTTTAAAAGCACAGAGGCTTCAACTACACTTGGGGCAATACTGTAGGTGACTCACTGGCAGTGTCTGTGTGAGCCAGATTTTCAGGAACTTGTCAGAGTTACCTATAAGGGGGAACAGGCTTTATTTGCAGCTATAAAGGAATAATGGACTTATCAGCAGGACACCAGTATATTCACAGTAAGTAATATCTGGAAAAAGCTAATCTTCACATGCCATAAAGCAGAAACGAGCTATAGCTTATTTATAACACACTCACATTCTTCTGCAGAGCTAAAAGATCTATTGAAATAGCATTTTGCAGGTTTTGTGAAATGAGGGCTTAAAAATTATTTCACCAAGTGAAAATGCTTAAGTCAGTCTTTCTATAGCAAGAACAATTCTTCCAAGTCTTTGTGGTTATATCAATATGTCATCTGGACCAGGAATTAGTATTTCATAAAATAGTAATTAACAAGAAAAGGAGGGCAGATGTGGATTGTTTTGGGCAAGAATACCTGTTATACCTCAAATTAACGACAGAGCACATTCAGCCGTGGTGTAAAACCAGTGATTTTCATGAGGCCGAATTACAATTTGAAGTGAGGAGAGTACAAGTGATCCGTTACTCTTTCTCAGCTAAAAGAAACTGAGAAGTGATGTTTATATCAAAAATATGGCAATAGTCTTCTGAGTTTCAAATGTATTTAACTAACAACTGTAATTCCTAAAGCTCTTCATCCAGTGTGATGTTCCTCTAGGGAACAGTATGCTACTCCTCATCTCCTGTTAAACAGGATACACCAGTTTGGGTCTGTAGCTTGGTAAAGCAGGGAAAATTCACTGTAAGTTGAGAATATGGCCCAAAGTGTGCTGAAGAGATCTAAGGGTGTCCCAGACAGCTGGGGTACTGCAGTTGGAATGTGTAGTTAGGTGGAAAGATGTAACTGCACCTTTACAGCCCTATATAAAGTTGTCTGAGTCAGTCAGTTCCTCTGGAAGAGTTAACCAGCCACATGTGGTTCTGGTGAGTACACAGATATTGCCTCTATAATCTGTAATCTATATGTGGGGTGTTTTTCTGAAAGTAATGCGGCAGCAAAATGTGGAAAAAATAATGTAACATTGCCTTCTGCTTTTCCATAAATTCTCCAAAGAATATACGTCATCACCAGTTGAAGGCTGTCCGAAATATGACACCTTGCCTTGGAGTTTCATGTCTTTATAAAGAAACACAGGGACTTCAGTGTTTGGTCACTGTCATGCCAAAACCCTGGGCAGCAATTCTGTTCCTCGTTATTGGGCATGCCCTTGACAGTAAGGACATTACATAAAAGGCTAGCTGGCAAGAATGAGATTTGCTTTCCCTTGAAGCTCTAGAAAAGGGGAAATAGGTGACAGTTCCCCCTTCACTTCATCGTACCTCAGACCATCCCGCGCCTTGATAAGATCTGCTGAAGCTGGATTCTTTTCATCTCTGTGCTTTGGGTGTGTTGTCTCAGCGAGTTCTGTCTTGCAAAGGGTAGGGCCCTGCTTTCTAAGTAACATGGTGAAATATCCAAGGGTATTGCAGAGGAGAGCACAATTCAAGGCGTAACAGAACATTAAGAGAGACCATTAATGCTCCTCAAGTAGCGACCATGCATTTTTCAAAGTCAGTGTTACACTGACCCCTGAGCACCACAGAGATTCGCACACTGGAAAGTGTTCGGTCTTCTTTATAAACCTGTTCTTGTAACCTATGGAATGAAGGTATTTGCATTGCAGTGGAAGAAAATTGAATTTATATCACGAAAAAGAGAGGGCACAGTACATTCTGAGTAGGTAGTTTGGTGGCTACAAGGGTACATGTGAACCTCATTAAGTACTTAGTTGGCAAACTTAAAATTCTACCAAGGTACTCAAGTTTTCTGCCAGTGTCATTTACTTTTTATTGAAACAATCAGATAATAAATCACTTCCATAACTTCCCAAAAGCCCAGCTAAAACAATACTTTCCAGCATGCATGGTTAGTGAAAAGATTTAAGTTATCTGAAAGCAGGACAAGACAGTTTGAAAGCCAAGGAACAGTCCCAAGTAAATAGCAGCCTTTTGACTCCTGTCAGGGACTCCATCCATCAACAGTGTCAAAATGGGCAAAAATAGCACATCTTTCCATTAAAGTTCTGCCCGGGGGAGGTAAACCAAGGGAACAGGAGCCGTGTCAGGAGCTGAGGCGGCTCTGGCCACTGGAGGGCTCCTGGACTTTCCTGGCTGCCTGAAGGCCGGGCAGGTCTCTGTGCCGGTGCTGCTGGCTCAGGAGGCTCTCACAGAGCTGGCGGAGATGCCGGCGCTGTCTCCTGTCCTGGAGAACAGCAGCCAGGAAAATAGACCTCAGCTCAGTTGTGTTAACACTTCCTCTACCTGCACTCCAAAGCCTTTTCAGTCCTGAAGATTCCTGTTCTCCTTTCTTTAATTGGATTTCCTTCTACTGAGCTGGGAACTTTAACAACTGCCGCGGTTCTGCTCTCGCCTTGCTGTGAGGATTGCTCAGCCGGCCTGGGGAAAGGCATCTGGTTTGGGAAAGCTTTGTTGTCATGTAAACAGTCAGCTCTGAGAGCATTTTTTCATTCTTTACCAACAAAGATTAGAATTGCTTCCTTGGCTCTACAATGAATAACTATGCATGAAGGGATTAGCAAAGTGACATTTAAATTCAGTGTTTTGGAAACGGGATATGAAGTGAAATGCTGGGAACAGAGGGTTTTCAAGAACTTTTGGCTGCCCCCCTTTACCAGTTAGGGCACTTGACATAAAGCGTCCTTGTGTGTGACACTGCTAGGAGCAGATCTATGCAGACTCAGCAAAAGAGCAGAGCTGTGTGGCAGGAATTCTTGGGGCTGCTTTTCCAGCGCGCCTCATACAATGCCTGGGAAACTCCGGTGGTACTATTGTTTCTTTAAAAGTCCTTTCCTGGCACATCTTTTAAGGAAAAAAAGTCAGGAACTGAGCTGCAGTCTCTGAGCAGAGACGTGACAGGTATGTGGCTAATGAGGTACTAGTTGTATGCATGTAATTAAAAAGAAGGGCACACAGAGGATATTATGGCAGCCTCAGAAGAGCTTCATTGATGGAAACTATTGAATATTGAAATAACATGCATTTCCTAAATCTGTTTGAGACAATCTTCCGTGGTTACAAATTTGCATTACTTGCCCCTAGATGCTCTAGCTCAGGGTCAGCTGTGTCACACAGTGCAGAGAATGACAAGAGAAATACATTTACGCAGAATGTCACTGTCCAGTTAGGAGATAATTAAATGTGAAGTCGAGTATGAAGAACCAGTAAGGCAACACTGACTGCGCAGAGAAACAGCATGACACAGAAACATTAGAAACGCCATTACCACAGGCTATCTAAATAAACCTGCACAGGTTTTCACTTGCTGCTTTTACTTAGTCCTTACAGAATCTGCTACTTGAGGTCTCAGCATTGACTGGATGCTTGTGTATAATTGAGGTTTTCATTTGAACTGTATATCCTCTTGTGGATCTCTTGCTCACGTTTTGCAAAGGGCTTGTCAAGTGGAATTTGTCAGCACTTTCCCAAAAGGCTGAGGGAAGAATGTGATGTGTCCTGCAATTGATGCCCTTTCTTGACTGTAATCAGGAAGATTATTCTAACAGCATCTTCCTCTGCTGAAGCTGTTCTGTTAGAGGATGACTGTACATGCTCTCTGTAGCCCCTCTCATCCCTCAGAATTATTCCTAACGTTATAAATATCAGGATAATGACTCAATGGTCTATGAGGCTTTTTTAAATGTTCTAAAGCACAATGTGGTCAGAAGCTGCTTTGAACTTACCACTTCACTGATTTTTAAAAATATACCAAAGCTGACATGGAGTCTTAAATGCCTCATAGAAGCACCAGAGATGCAGCTGATAAAAATCACAAGATCTAAGTTTACATGGAGATCTCACTCGTTTTCCCTGTGGACAGCAAAATGACAGGCTTAGAGAGCATCTCCTGATAGAGGAAACAGGCCAACATCTTCATTGCTTTTCTCCCCAAGTTCATTTTCCAGAATAGACATTGATTTCTCATTGCTCATGTGTTCATTTCATCTGGTTTTGAGATGACCCAAATTCTAAACAGGCATCTTTGTGTAGAAACACAAAAGGGCTTGATTCTGCAAGGAGAGGATCTTGGGGAAAACGTATAGGAGAACCTGTGCACCTGAGATCTGTCCAATTTTGGACACCAAGTTCTAAAACACACAAAAATACTTCTGCTTTTCTGCTACAGCACTCTTAAGGAAATCTGAACCTTGAACTGGTATTTTGTACATAAACATTCACCTTGAAAACAGGTCTGTAAAAGGCTCCCTCTCTACAGCAACCTATTTGTTCTTCATTTCCGTGTGAGTCCTTAGCCCTGTTGCAATAAAGGGTTTAGCATAAAATTCAAGTGATCTTTCCAGAATCTGAAAGAATCCAGATTGGATCTGGAATGAAAGAACATGCTCAAAGAGACCATGGAAAACAGGTACTTCCAGCGCCTTTTAAAGAGACACTGTGCAGTGGTGACTGGTAAAGGTTTCTCTTTGAAAATGTAGTCCAACAATGAAGGAACAGGCTGAGATGAAGTGACTCAGACATTTAAGCGTACATGGTATTTCAGCGAAGGCGAGCAACCCCTGCATAAAAAATGGCAAATGTAAAAGGATTTGTATCCTAAAGACATTTTGATAATCCTGGGGGTGTGTGTTTAGTGAGGGCTGCAGCAGGAATAGCAGAGTTTGGGCAAAGAGTGGTTAAAACTAAGTATTCCCACAAGCTGATTCTGTAACTCTGAGAAATCGCTTACCTCTTCTTGGATTTTTTCTCTTGTCAGTGATCTGTGCCTGGGGAAAAGGAAAAAACATTGTAAGCCTTCCTTCATAAATATTAGTCAAGCACTTTCTGCTTCCTGAACTGTTGGCACTGTAATTACAAAAGGAGAATATTAGAGGACTTTCCCTTTTTCAGTGCTCACCAACGGGTTTTGGGTTGGGCCTGAGACTTCCCACAGTGGAAAGTGGAACGGCGAAGCAGCTCAGAACTGAGGGCAGAGCTAAATGCTGAGAGCATTTGGAAGAGATTGATGTTGTGTTATTAATGCTGTCCAGGCTAGATAGTGATGGCAATGGCTGAGGGTGACTCAGCAGTGGGTGGTGCTTTGGATTTCCAGGAGTGGTGTCACCTGTTCAGCTTGCAGCCACTACATCTCACCAAGAATTTTTTTGGTTTCCATCAACACCCCCAAATGTTGAAACTGCGCATTTTATTGCTGATGGATATAGTGATATTTAATGTGAACTCTGTGACTTTACCCGTTTGGCAGAGGAGCCACTTTAACTATTGAGGAGGTGTCAGTAGAAAACTGTGAGGCGTTTATTTGAGCCTCAACCATAAGAACGTTTCCTGAGCCACAGTTCAGGGTTTGCACTGCTGAGAGGGAAATGGAGTTTGCCTGCTGGAAATAAATTAATGGAATGTGTATGAAACAGGAGAATTCCTCCTGTTATACTTTTCCCATTCCACTCCTCCTCTTGCTGTGGGTCATTTATTATTGCTGCCATGCTTTATTGAAGAGGGTATTTCACAGAGGGAAATGTTTAATGAAATAAAAAGACTCACTTAGGAGAGTGCAGTGTTGCAATATTTATACTGAATATGAAGTGAATGGACTATAATAAGTGTAAATAATAAAAGAAAATTATATAATTCCTGAGAGAAATGCTCTAAACAGTACAATGTTAAGCATGTTGCTCTGTGGTATAAAGGAATGTACCATGAAATCAGAGAATCACAAGGCTGGAAGCAACTTCAAAAGATCATTTAGTTCATTCCCTTTCCCCCACAACAGTGTACCAAATGTATTTGTCATTCCTGACACAGCTGTCAGGCTTTTTCTTAATTTTCCAGTGGTGGAGTTCCAAAACCTCCTGAGCCAATCTTGCTGTTGCAGGGCTTCTTATAATATGAAGATTTTCATAAATCTTCCTTGATCCAATTCAATCCTTTTTTCTTTGTCTTATCCAACATACACATGAAGAAAGAGTATCACTCTCTTCCATTTCACAGCACTTACTTCTGTTAGGTGGGCAGGAATGCATTAACATTTGCATAATCCTAATCCAGCATTTATTATTTCCTTTGGGCCATGTCTTCCAGACCTGTTACAATTTCTGCTGATTTCCTTTTATCCAATTGTTCCAAGTTTTAATGAAACACAGCATCCAAGCTGATCAAAATGTTCTACTGCAGGTTTAATCAGTGTTAACTTGAAAGATTTTTAATGTATCTCATGAATGCTGTGGTACTCTGATAAATTCAAGGATAACTTGTGTTCTGAGGTATCAGTGCTCTATAAGTAAATTGAATTGGTATCATTTCTCCCTCACAAATTCAGGCTGGCATTTTATTTCTCTCTGTCCCTTGAATACAGTCCCTCTTCATCCTTTCTGAGATTTGGGGTTCTTTTCCCTAACAAAGTATACCATTCATTTTTGTTTGGAAGTTCTGTTTGTTCTGCTTTTTATTTAGTCCTGTGTTAAATAGCACTTCTGTTTATTTGCATCAGCGTAGGGGAAAAAGAAAATGCGGACCTCCTTTGTATGTACCCTGACAAAAATGCTGAGTAGCCTTCCAGAGCTTTTAAATGTAAAACAGAGAATAGTAGAATTAAGTCTGATATGATGTAGAGGCTTTTTAAAGGAGAGCTTATTTCTGCTGTGCACTGGGAATTCAGAATGAGTGGAATCTCACGTACACAAGAGCCTCATGGCCCACAGAAATGGCACATCAATCCCCAGGAGCAGTTTCCCTCCCCTTGCCCATTTCTGAAGGGCAACCTCCACATCCAAATCAGAGACGATATGGTTGAGATCTAGCAGCCTTTTTAGACTGTTATTAGTGACTTTTTTCTCCTAAGACTACATTGGCTTAAATTATTTTTACTGCTTTTGTTCTGCGGTGCTTGTGTTTTGTTTCCTTGTGTTTGGCAGAGCTCTCACAACATCCTGATTCCCAGGAGCACAACTTTGGCGTTGCACTCGTGCTGCTGTGGCTGATCCGACTTCAGGCTTTAGAGCAATGTAGGGTTTTCCTCCGTGGAAATTGCAACACGAAATGTGTGTCATCAGATCTCTAAAATCTGCCTAGTCCACTGTGTTATGCTCGTGAAAAGATTTGAAGAAGGCACCTTTCAAATATACTAGTTCATTTGTGAGGGTAGCAGGCATAAGTGCATGGCTCCCTGAACTCCTGGAGAGGAGAAACAATAAACCAAATCACTTTTCAGAGAGGGATTGTGTCGTGCAGCAATGGTAGCTTTGTTTGGGAAGTACAAAACTTTGTTGTACGACCTCTGTAATCACCCAGAAACTGTCACTTGTTTGTGTGCTAGTTCCTCTTGCCAGGTAGGCAGCTCCTGCTCAGTTCTGAGTGACAGAACATCCTGTTCTCTCTGTTCTAGCAGCACAGTACCCATGCTTATTTGCATTCCTAGATATTAATTATCATTTACAAAACAAGAAAGTTTTCTCTTCTGCACAGATAGTTTTCATCAATATAAACAAAAAAGAGCTAGAGCTGTCAAAATTCATCCTTTTGGCAGCTTCCCACACTTACACCAAAGGAAAAAGTAAGGGTTGAAAATGCATGAAGGTGATAATAACAATGAGAAATCACAACTTTCTGAAATATTTATCATTCTTATGAAAAACCAAAAACAAGATAAGTGAGTTGATATATTCTGAATAGCTTCTTGGTGACTTCAAGCAAAAAAAGGAGAATGTAAAGAGTTGTCACAAATATCTAATGATGACAGGTGCAATGAATCTGTACTAGCAAACAATTTGAGAAAGTTCAGGGGTATTTTTCCAACATATGCACAATCTTCAAAAACCATTATCATCTTATCTTTACCCTTGATCCAAGCTGCTGCCTTGGGCCAGTTATTTGAGCTCTCCATAGCTAGCTAGCCTGGCTAGAGGTGGTAACACAGGAGCAAAACGTTGGCTTTTTCTATGGCCTTCTCAGTCTGACCACGGATAGAGTCACCTCTGGGAAGCCAGACACTGCTCCTAATGGAAATTGCAGCCACTGCCACAGCTTACTCTGTTTCTCTTCTCACCTGCTTGCAATGACCTGTACTTTTACAGTCCAAGATTTTCCCACTGGGGCTTGTTTATCCAAAAAGCACATACCTGCTCCCCAGAGTGTGGCTTTACTGCAATTACCATTATTAAAATCCTTTGTGTTTGTTTTTGTTGTGCTATGCTGGCACAATGAATGCAGCCATAACTGGCTCCCTGCCCTGCTAATTTCCTGGGGAGATCAGGAGACCCTTTGAGCTGAGAGGTTTTGCTCACAAAAGCTGATCAGCAATTTCCAGGGAGTGAGAGGAGAGGTCACTACAGAATTTCCATTCTTTTACTGACTAAGTTTGAACAGTCAGTTCAAATGAGCAAAGGCAACAGGTAAACCTTCAGAAACAGCTTTATTCACAGAAGTGGTCGTTCCATGGCAGATTTTTGACTTACAAGCAGTGACAGCATTTCCTTGCATGTGGAGAGGAGTGGAAGACATGTCCCTCTTTATCCTCTAGCTCCTTGGCATCTCTGACCCCTTGCTAAGGCTGTCCTGTTGTAACCTGGACACTCAAACTGGGCAGCACACACTAGATATGGTGCCAGGTAGCATATGTATCTGTGTCTGCATCCTGCCTTCCTGGGGATCTGCAGAGGTGTCCTGGAATAGAACAGAGCCTGGAAGACACTTTGTACAGAAGAGCTGAGTACCTAACCAGTGCTTTCCCCCCAAGGGAATCTTTCCTTCCTTCCAAAGAACCTGCAGCGTCTGAAGGGCTGCCTCTATTCAGTCCACACAGATTGCTGTGCTCCAAGGATGGGTCAGGTGATCTCTTTATTTAATCTGTAAATGATTTGGTCATGTTCTGCCGAACCCCATCTGGTGGAAGGTTGGACTTTTCTATCTTCATGTTTTATAAACCTTTGCCTAAGCTGCCAAGGATACTTTGCTGCAACATAAATATTTACAATACTATCAAGAATATTGCCTGTTTTCCCCCTCATTTGTCTCAACCCTGCAAACACCCTGTGTTTGCACAGAGTGACTGGCCACAGCTACATACCCTCTTCACTCACTCAAGCTTTGCTTTAACTCTGGCTCTTAATGAGAAAGGTTCTCCTCAGAGGTATCTTGTCTGTTGTAACTACTAATCACAAATACTGCAAAAACCTCCTAGGCTTGAAAGAGAACTTTTTCTTCTATTATATTTATTTAGTCAGTTGTTCTATCTAGCATGCATACTAATATTTTTCACAGCTGGTTAACATAAGAAGTGGAAGCAATTTGACCTGACGGTTCTCAAATGAAACGCTCTTCTAACCCACTCAGTGGCCCCGAGCTCTCCCTCTCCTTGTAAACAGTCCTGTTATCTCCCAGATAATGAGGCCTCACCCAGTGGTGCCAGAATTGCACCGTAAGTGGCTTTATAGAGCAGAGTTCTATTTAAAAAAATCCATCTGGGTAGGAGAACTTGGTACCTTTATAGGCACTCAATCATTTTCTCCCTTAGGGATTGTTTTTTTGATTGGATTTTATAGGTTTTGGCAGCTTTTAAATCTATTCATGCAGTTTTTTGTCTTGCAGAGATGCTAATGAAACCTGGTTCCAATAAACAAACACAATGGCAAGAAAGAGCTTCCAACTCAACTACTCAAGCAGCGTAATTGTGGAAGTGGAGGGTGCAAAGTGGGCAGGGCCAACCACCAGGCCGAGTGATGGTTTGGGAGCAAACGCTGAGCCATGGCTGAAAAAATGGGCCAATGACACAGACTCTGCAATAGGAAATAGTGGTAGGACACAGAGGTTGTATGGTGCCATCTGGAACTTTGGGAAGCTGGAGCTACGTATAGAAAAGATGATTTAGTGCAGCCACATAAAATACTGCTCATCCAGCAATGAGAAACATCACTCATTGGAATTTCTACAAAATATCCTTAATCTTTTGAAAAGTAGTAGGTAAAACACTGGAACTGAATTTACCTCGCGGTTAACACCATATCTTTATTTACATTTAATTTCAATTTGGTTATACATAAACTGTGGGACAAGGTACACATGTCCTGCTCCAATTCTGGCAATTCCTAAAACACCTCAGACACAGAAGAAGTTAAAATGGTTGTGTCCAATTCTTTTTGCTGGAAGACCGGCGTCTGTAAGCATGAGTCCTTACAGTAGCCTGGTGCTGAAATAAAATCTACTTTTTACGAGTTTTGTACCTAGGAACACAAGATGCAAATTGTTTATGCAGAAAGACAGTACATAAATTACAAGTTGGTGAAGAGCTATTGTAGAATGATTGATAGGACTTCAGTTAAAAATTTTTAATGACTCACTGTTTTACATCAGGCAGTAATCAGTGGGTGGTGTAGGACCCAGGCCTAATTAATTAGCAGATAACCATAAGCCATGAATATATGCTTAGAATTAACTGAGTAAAAAACAAATGTTCTTTGATATTTGGTGATTTAGAGTTTACTAATGAGATTGTAAATTTGAAATCAATTTTCTGTAATTTATTATCTGAACAAGATGAAGTCACTAAAGAGCACGAGTGCTTCCAGTAGTTTTCAGAAAGGAGCTAGATAGCCCATAATAGAAAATGTCCGACTCTATGTGCCATTCCTGCTATCAAAAGGACTGAGTACCACAGCTTCATATAGCACATCACACATTTTAGTGGTGCTGCTGTTAAAATAAAGGAGGAGCATGAGCACTGGCCTTCTCTGACAGCTCCCTGTGTCACCTGGCCCCAATGTGTGCTTTAGCTACTGCATCCCTAAAATGGGAACAACGCTGTCAGTGTTGTTAAGATTCCCCAGGAAGGAGAAGTGAGTGAATTCAGCTCATGCTGCTGCTGGGACTGGGAGCACAGCAATGCACCAGCTCTCCCCAGGAGTCACAGACCTGGCACAGGGCAGCAAAGGCATGGAAAGGCTGGGGAAGGGAACCCAAAAGCTCCACGGTGGTGCAGCCACACGTGGGCAGCCACAACCATGAACTTCCTGCCAGTGGTTTGCCAATTTCCTTCATTCTGATGTGTGCAGACCAAGTTCCCCAGCGGCCTAAGCCGGGGTTTCCTTCTGCCTGCCAGAGGTTCTTTCCAGCCTTAACAGCCATTTCTTCCCTGTGAGGGGATGAGGCCCTGGCACAGGCTGCCCAGGGAACCTGTGGCTGCCCCATCCCTGGAACGGTTCCAGGCCAGGTTGGACAGGGCTTGGAGCAACCTAGGAGACTGGAAGGTGTCCCTGCCCATGGCAGGGGGTGGGACTGGCTGAGCTTCTAGGTCCCTTCCAACCCCATAACATTGTATGATGAACTATTCTAATGTGCATTTTCATTAGAAATAAAAAAGGACACATACTAGCTGGCTTTAGCAGACATCCAGACATGTTAGATTTCCCCACGGTGTTTTTAGCTGCATTTCTGGTGCAGAAATTCCCAAAACTGGCTCATTCCCAGGGTGTCTTTCTGTGTACCATTTACCCCACAGGACCACGTAGCCAAGGCTATACTGCACTCAGGAGAGCATTTGAGACCATTTTCTGGCACTGGAAATTTCTCCTGATATCCCATAGTCTGTTATCTGAAGTTAAAGAAAATCGTACATTAAAGTCTTTCTCTTTTAATGTCACTGTCCTTACAAGGTCTCACAAAACTTTATAATCTCCCTTACAATTTTTTTCTGTGCTATTTGTCTCGTACTGCTTCGTTTTTCTCTCCCTGCCACCATTCAACACATACATGGGAGTTTTTCTTCCTGCTGCCTCACAGTGCATTCTGAGGTATATAAGATGCTGCTGCTTGCTAATGGTAATAAAGAAAAAGCTGGTTAATATCAGTAGTATAGGGATATTTTTACCTAAATGCTGGCTCAGAAAAGAAAGTAAAAACTTCCTAGTGAAATGTCCCTTCCACAGAAATGCCCAAGCCAGATTATGTTTTAAATATCTGCCTTTTGATAATAATAATTCAGCTTGAGTCATGAACTGGAAAATAGCTAGGGCTGTAAGGAGCATGATTACATTCAAGTTCCATGATATGAACAACATCTCAGCAAAAAACCATCTTATTTAAAAATGTGAGCAAGGGTATACTGAGAAGAGCAGAGAAAATCCTTTGAGAAAGGTTTCATAAATATTTATTATAATAAAGCCAGAAATTTGTTCATTGTCCATTGCTTCTAGCAATGCCTTTCTCACAATTACAAATTCCTAGTTAAGATAAACGTCTGACTGCCAGACATTTGTGGGCCATAGGTAGGCATAATCAGCTTATTTTTATTTGATGATATATTTAAAAACAAGTACATAACGGTGATGATTAAAAGCAAAAGGATACTCCTAAAATATTTTATTGTTATTTTTGGGTTTCCAAATCTTTCAAAAAGTTGCAGAACTCTTAGTCTGAGGAACAGAACCAGAAACAATATTATTTGCAACAGATGATCCAATCAAATGCTGCTTTTTGATTGTCTTTTGATACAGTTCTACTTTGGACTATACTGTGCTCATGAATATATAATTGGAAAAACAAATTGGGATATAGGGGTCTGACTTTTTTGTACTTGAACTTACTTACTGGTCAGAGGAAGGCAAACATGGAGTGTGTCAAGTTTTCTTACGCAAATGTTGAGATCATAGCAAAGTGCTTCTACCTCATGAATTTGGTATTTCAGCCAAGATCCCTTTCCTGTGATTTTGATTCAAACATATTGTTTACTCTCTTGAAAATCCCCCTGTGGTGTGGCCCAATTTGATACAACAAAGTAAAAAAACTGAAGAATTTGTGAAAAGTGTGGTTTGCTTTTTCCTTAACCAACTTGCCACTGTGAACATTCTGGAAACATTCCTGTCATTAAGGTCTGGCTCTGTCTCTCAAAGCACACCCCATTTCTGCTAGTGCAGGGATCTAACTGCCCATGGATTTACTGTGAGCATGTACTCTGTTAATTAAACGGTGTTTCTTTTCAAAGATAAAAAAATTACACTTTTTGCATCTGACATGGCAGCAAACCCTTCTGCTAAAATGGAAATTAGCCACCAGCTTCAATTTTACCCATGAGTCTTGCCACATATTTTGCCTTTCAGACCTGACAATATGTCTTGTGCTCAAATTACTCTATAAAAAAACTGGGACAGTTTCTTTTTGGTGCACCGGAATCAGGAAATGACTGTTTTCAGGAAATAACAGAGTGATCACATTGCTGTAGAAATCTGATTAGGTGCTCCATTTTGACTGGGACTGCTGTGTGATGGGGAACAATCCTTGGGCTCCCAGGACAGGAGAAGAGCCTAGATTCTTGAGGGAAGGAAAATTCCAAATCAATTGTTTAAATATTAGCCAAGCCAACATGTGATGCCTCTGCTGAAGAAACAACCTTTGCTTTTTGGTGCCCTGAATTGGTGTGCCCTGGCCAAGAGTGAATATCTAACACTGTTTCCTTTCCAGAATATCTGCATATCCTGCCACTGAAATAAAGGAAAATACCTTTGCATAAGTACTGCTGTTCTGAACCTCTCACAGTAGAGAGGAGTAGGTACAGTAAAGAAGTGTCAGAGTAAGTAGTTGGGTCTCTCTCTTATAGATCAGTGGAGCCAGAGATGTTTTATTAAACTGGTCTGTAAGTCCGTTCAGTTCTTTCTGCGTAATTTCCATGCTTGAGTGTGGGTCAGTCTTCTCTGTTTCTAAGGCAGATTTGCTTCTGATTTCCACTGAGCTTAACACTTTCTCAAATGGCTCCTCAGGAAACAGGAGAGGTTCTGAAGCTAGATCTGGATTGTCAGAGGCACACAGGCATCTGCGTTTCTCTGGGAGGTTTCAACCAAGGCAGGAATTCAGTAGGTGGCTGCTGAGCTCATCTCCCCGTATATTGCTGCTGACAGGGAACCTCTCCTTCCTCACTGTTGTGCACCCGTCCTCTGTATCTGGCACTGTCACATTCATCCCATCTGATGGAGGAGAAGGTGGCAGTGTGAAAGCCACCATCTGTGGTGGCAGAAGTTCTGACTGTCCCTGTCATTTCAGAGACCTTCCCTAAAGCTCTTCAAGTAGAACATCCGAGCACTTCAGTTTGGCTTCATAGCAGTAGCATAAACTCCTCTTTTCTTTCTTCTTTTCTCCTTTTTTAAACAGAGGAACAGCTTGGCTGAGCTTTCTGTTTGCTTCCCAACTGTCCGTGCTTTGCCCTCAGCTTTTTACCACCCAGACAAATACAAATCCCCAAGAAGTTACACCCAGTTAGTTTTCTTCCCCTCCTTTTGTCTTTTCACAACAACTCTGCTGGTTGCGCAGTGGCAGAGCTCAGGTCTGAATAGAAGTGCCTCCACCCGGCTGATGCCACAAGGGGAAGGGCGGGTTTGGATTCACTTGCAGGTTCATTGTAATTTACAAAAGACCACACTGGGCTGACAGTCTGTTTCAACTCACGGCAGTTCTTTTTATTAGTTCATTAACCCCCTCATTTAATTATTGGGGTGCTTTTGGAATCTTCCAAGGCAGTTAAAAGCTTCCCTAATAATTTTCTAGATAGCATTTTTTGACTTGAGTTTTAAGGGATGTAGTTCCGCACATCCCTGAGCACATTTGGGCTCAAGGAGGTTGCTGGGGCCTGGGACTTGCAGACCTGAAATTCTTAGTTCACAAATGCAAGCGTAGTTCTTAGCATGGATTTCTTACCAGAGGGTAGAAATAAAATCCGTTGAGATCAGGATGCAAAGAACCATCAGGCTCTTTGAGCTCAGGTTGCATTCTGGGTCAGATTTGGTGACTGGAAGATTGAGCACAGAGAAGTCGGACACATCAAACTCCGAGATTTCTGACAGTTGCAGGGTGTGAACCTTTCAGGACTGCTTTGAAAGGCCACTCAGCTCTGCAGTTTAACTTCCCATTACCCTTTACACACTCCTGGTTCATACAAGCTCTTTCTTGCTCTACCCACTCTAGTGAAATGATTGTTTGCCCTGTGATACAGTTCCACGTAAGTTATCCCAAGCAATCTGTGTTCTCTTAGGCAGCTGCCATCCCTGGAGACTAAAAAGCTATCTTCATTCATGGAACAAAATCAATGTAATAACCATCATGGTCCTTCCTATTTACTTGCTTTACTACACTCCTGATTCACAGGGAGTACCTAATACTGCTCCCAATTGCGTTCCTCCTAGAACCTCTGTGCTCTGAAAGATGACAAGTGTAACACTTACACTTTGTCATGCACCCTCCAGGAATTACATTTGCATCTCTCAAATGATTCTACATAGACTGGGAGTGGTATTTGAAACAGTGTTACATTATAGGAAACAGCCAGCCAAAAAGGTCAGTAAAAGCATTTCAGGTTCATTTCATAACAAAGTAGACAATACATAATCCTATTGTACTTCACCCCTTCCCTTGATAACATATTTAAGATCTTTGTTAGGCAAAGTTAAGCAGAGCAGGGGACCTAAACACAGAAATTATATCTAAAGTCTGGCTTCTTAGGAATGAAAACAAGGACAGCAATGTTGAGTCATTTATTTTTCAGTAGATGATCATCTTAACAAATTGATTGCTTTTGTGAGTATTTCAAAAGGTTACTAAAGCACTTTGAAGTAGTAGAGACATACTGAAATTTGAAAAAACATATATCCTTTTTTGTTCAGGAAGACAATCACCTGCTATAACTACATAGGACATTTCTGAAGGGTTTCTCTGCCATTGGAAGTAAAATATTAAAAAAAACCAAAACAAGTAAATTGTGGCCTGGAGAATCCCCTTTCAAAGAGTGTTTTATAACTAATGTAAAGTCAAGTGGGATCCGTAGCTTGTGGCTTTCCCATAAAATTATGCATTTTGCAAGTTGCTTTATTTTTTTTTTCACACACTGATATTTTTTCAGGAGTATTTCTGTATGCAGGTGCTAACCCAGCCCATAGCAACACCACTGCACAGAAAACTGAGTGCATTTTGCTGTTTGTAGGGAAATAGCACATACATTCTAAAGGAGTGAAAAATAAGCATTGGTATGATTAATGATCCTCAGTTCTTGGAGAGGATGTATGAGACTGATTTTTTTTTGGCACCTCCAACAAAAAGCAAGATCAGATAATTTTGTTATTAACATAGGCTCTTATATTTGTCTGCACCCTCCTGCTTTGGTAAACTGTAGCTCCCTTCGGGATTCTTAAATCTCAGAAAAGGAACTAAGGAAATAGAAATTAGAAGAAATAAACCCATGCTGAAAATCCTTCTGCATTCTGATTAACTGAAAGGTGACCCTGACTTATATAAAAGGAAGGAAATTGCTTTAGGTTCCTATTCTAACTTGCACTGGAGGAATCTCTGAAGGCTTGGAGTTTTCACTGTAACTGGGTAAACATGCAGGGATCCATCTTCTGCACCTGCCAAAATGTACTGGAAATCCTGTGACAACAGGTTTTTTGGCAAAAGTCACTATTTTGCTTTCAGACATGACCAGACCTAAGAAATGCAGAGGTGCCGAAAAATCAAAAGGAGAGGGGAAAAAAAAGCAAGGCAGGTTTTGAATCTGAGAGAAATTTGCTTGCTGCCTTTTGAGATAGTTCAGATTCGTTTATATTGCACCTTGTCCTGCTCTGAGTGGGTTTTCTATTTGTGATAAAGTCTGGCATTCTTCCACGGCTCACTCAGATTGTCATTCCCAGGTGGTTTATTCCTCCACACTTGACTCCAAACAAGCAGAAAAGGGATAATATGAAATAGATCTCTAGCCTGGTACTGAAAAAATAAAGAGAGACTTTCGCAATTGTGGTTTAAATGTATTTCCTTGAAAAAATACAGAGTGGGAATGTGCAGAATGTGGAACAGTTGCTGGGCATTTAGGTTTTGGAGAGAAATGAGGGAGTTTCCTCGCCAGAAGGGTTGGAAAAGCATCTCTTATGATGGAAGAAGAGGATTTCTGGTCTTTGAAGCAAAGCTGTGCTCAGGTAGTTTGTTAGAGAATTTTGGTTTATCTGTGTGACTGACACACTTGGAGAATGTGCTCTGACTGAGTGTGTTACATAATCTCACCAAGGTAGCACAGCCATGGTTGGTACTGCTCCCACTTGAAAGAATGAGCTCTGAGATAACTCACTCAGTGCCTGTGGTAACTTTCTGTTGTTGTTATTGTTGTAAGAGTGAAAACATTTGTGAGCACTCTTGTATGTACAATTCCAGAGCCTGAATCACGACAGCATTTATCTGGGTTTATTTTGGCACCAGTTGAAATGTTCTGGTCTACAGCATTTGTTTATTTGCTTAGCTCTTGTCCTAACTACCCAAAAGAATCCACCAATTTCCATTCAGTCACTCAGTTGCTTTTCTGAAAACCAACACCACTGGGGATTCAGGGAATACAGGAACAGGGAAAATCTCCATGCTTGCATGGATTTCTTTGAATTCCCGTTGTCATCCACTGCAACAAGCAAACTCACAGACTGAGACCGAGTATCCAAGTCAGCCAAGATGTTGCAGTGGAACAACCTAGACTCTGCTGCAGTGAACTCCCTAAAAGGAGACAAAGATGGTTTTACAGTCCAAACCCTAAAAGCTTTATTAGAAATAAAAATAGAAGTGATTTTAAATAGACTTTGAGAAAACCAAGACCTTTATACACAAGCCTTTCCCTTGCACAGAGCAAAAAATGGAAGCTCAGGGCTATACTCGGCTTTCCTACAATCCTGCAGACATGCAGCTGCTGAAGCGTTGCAGTGCTCCTGTTTCTGCAAGCAGTTGCAAGGAAACCAAGAGATGTTTGCTGAAATCCTGAGAGGAACAAGTATGTCAGGGAACTGCCAGGGAATTGCTTTCTGCTTGATATCATTCACTGTCTTGCCCGAGAGCGGCCTGAAAGAGGGCATTTCCTCTTTATCTGGCATTGCCAGCACCTGTTACTACTTTTCTTCAGGGCAGCTTTACTGCTCTCGAGTTCAATTTCCTTCCCAGTGCATGTCCGAGGAAGATCTGCCTCAGGGAAAAGCAAAATTCTTCCCTGCTATTTCTCATGATGCTGGCAAACATCTGCTTTATGTGCTTTAGACTCTGATCTTATTTGCCACTCAGAAGTGCTTTCTTCAAGGTGCATCCAAAGAGCTTCTGATCATTTTTATCTTCTCTTTACGTCAATTTTGCATGAAGCCATTTGTAATTTCTCCAGCAAGACAGGAAAATCTAATGCTGTGGTTCTCATCCCTGAAGTCAGGCTTGTGTCAGCCTTTCCATTATATAAACCCTTATTTTGAAGAGTTTCAAATTCAGCTATAAAAATTCAGTCTAGGCTGGAAAGTGGCAAATTAAGTCTTTGCATGGAATGTTTATTTTAATTAAAATATAAAAGTACTGCATTCAATTGCCTTTATGTTTCTAAAGTCCTTGAAAGACCTGACATTCTACACTTAGAATGCTCTTTCTATGCTTGCAAGATCAATTTTCAGAGATACTGAATGCTTTTATCTCTCAGTTTGATGCAGTTTGATGCTCAACCTTAGGTTTTCTGTATTTTTCTAAAGCATTTTGTTTGTTGGGTTTTTATTTTCACTGTGTCGATCCACTTACAACAGTTAAAAAGCTTTAACAGTTTTTTTTCCTCTTTGTAGTATGTTTATACTAGGAATGTACATCACTTTCTTATTCATTTTTATTCCTACACTATTTTCTAATTAAAAAATTAAAGCTTCTCTCTGTTGTGCTGTTCTGGCTCTGACCATTGATTCCTACAGGGAAGTGGGACAGGGGTAATTTAACTGACTCATTATTTTTATGGTGAAGAGCTCTTACTGCAACCTTGTTTACTGCCAGATTATACCTAGTAATTCCTTCCACATTAAAATGTGAAGGACGGGACGGATAATGCTGATCTTGTTCTGGGAGATCAAAAATCACTGTAGGTCAGATGTTGAGGGAGGTTTTACTCTGTTCTCAGAAGAATCACTGGGGATTAAGGTGGAAGAAATGGTAGAAAGGGGAACTTTGCAGTGAGACATGATCATTGATTACTCTGTGTGTGTGTGTATATATACATATATGTATATAATGTTCTTCTGTATTGGACTTCTGTCTTGGTTAGGTGATGCCAAGTTTGAAAAAAGTCCATAGAACAGGACCTTTATTTTACTGGTTTTTTCTATAACTGAAATTTCTATACCTCTCTGTTGCCCGCGCAGGCCTTCTGAGAAAATTGTTTTCTTTATGTACTAGGAGTTTTCCCACACTTTAAGTATCAACAAATGGTTTGTTTTCATATTTTCATGGAGGAGGAGAGAGTTGACAGACTGTTGGTCTGACCAGTGGGTTGGAGGGGTAGCAACTTCACCCTCCAATCCACTGATCCCTTTGGAATTCTATAAAATGTCAAAGATGTAAATAAAGTTCCTTCTTTTCCGGCACGTCTCAGCATGTAGAAGCAATTCTTTCCTATCTCCGTTCCACACCTCTCCATTTTAAGTGGAGACGTGTTTTGCGCAGAAAAACACGGAGTCACTTGTAGACGAAGGAAAAAGCTGTGAAATTACCCCTGCTAATGGGCCAGGTGCCGAAGGAGTGTAGGTTGCAATCCAGTGAGCATTTAAGCATGTGCTGAAGTTTATCCCTTTCCACTTATATGGGCTTAACTTTAAGTATGTGCTCACATCCCTTTGAAATCACACGATTCAGTGCCTTGGTGAGTGGAAATTACTCAAAGACATAGTGGGACAACAGATAGGGATTTCATTTCGCAAGGTCAGTAAATCATATCAATACACAATGTAAGCTTTATTAATACAGGTGTATACTTGCAGTCCCCAGAGAGCTCCTCTTTGCTATAAATTCACCTTTATACTGTAACTGTTATAATGCCAATGTTATTATAATTATCAGAGATAAAACTACACTTCTCAATTGAAAATCATTGTTTTTCCCTCACTACAATTCTATTTTTGGCCCTGAAGTTTTATATTTCTCTTCACTTGCGAATCCATATCTCCCTGGCAATATCCCTGTGTTCTACTGTACTTCAAACAATTTGGCAACTAAACGAGTGTTTGAAGCTGATTTAATTACATTAGCCTGAGATGCCAATTAGATATTTGTAGAAGGATCTTGCTAAATGCTATTTCTTGAATAGCTGAGCAAGGCACACTGGCCCCCAGTTATTCAGTTCCTGCCAGACTGACAATAATGTAAACTGAATCCCTTTCTGCAAGCAGCCGAGTGGATAAACACAAAGGATAAACACTGGATGCACTTTAACTCCAACGGTCTCTTATAATCATTAAAAAAGATTAACTTCCAAGAAATGTCCTCATTTAGTTGTGCTTTGCCTTCATTTTTATATGAAGCCTTGGCAGACCGACCAATTTTTGAGATGAAAATTGGATAACTTAGAGCAAAGGATGGGAAGCCAGTTTGCTTAAATTCTCTTCCAACTATTCACTCAGAAACGATGTATCAAAAACTCTTGTTGGTTTGAGTTAGACATCATAAGCAAGGACAAGTCTCGTGAAGGCCAAGCTGATTGATTTCCTAGTTTATTTCTTGGTTTGATGCAAAGAGTTTCAAGAATGGGATTGAAGTCAGGTGTAACATCCATTCGGGCTGTCAAATCATAATGCCCTGATCCCAGTAACAGCTTTTCTCCTAGTAATTCCCACTAAATCCCACTCTAAAACCCTAAGGCCTAACAACTCTTCAGCAGTTCTATAAAATTCAACTTTTAGGAGGCTAGCTATGAATTTCGAAGCCTATCTGTGGGTGTATATTTACGAAATCGTTTATCTCAAGCGATCATGATTCTGTTATTGAAGTAGGTCTGGACAGCCTCTCTGTAGCTTCAACGTATTGCTGTAGTTCAAGTTTCAATATTGATATGGCTCTATGGGTGCTTGGAGTCATAGGAAAATTAATAAATTAGCATTTTGGCAACTAGTATGAAACCTATGGAAGGAGAAGACCTTTATGTACTACATTAGGTACTGCTGCTCCTGTTACTCTCTGGTCCTGGAATGTTTGTCTTTGGAATGGTGCACTGACTGAACCAGGAGCTTTGCACAAAGGCGCAAAGCAAAGCCAGAGGTGGTTATATAAATAGCAGTGCCTTCCGTGGCTCCTTTGCTCTATTGCAGCTCTGGCGGTTGAAGCGAGAGTTTCTCGTCTCTGATCTTTGGCAATATCCTGCAAAGAGCCACCCCATTGTATCGCATGGGCTGTTGCCATGGAAACAATAATATTTTTAGTAGTGCCTTTCAGCTGAAAATCTTCGGCTTCTAATGAACGCGGCCGGAGCGCCGCAGCAGCTGCGGGGCAGGTCAGGGCTCCGCGAGTGGCAGGGATGAGATGGTGAGGGCTGAGCGGCTTCCCTAAACCCACCGGCAGCGCCCCCGCCCAGCATAGACCCGTCGCTGGGCTCCAGCCCTCGCCGCAGCTGCCCTCCTGAGCCCCTGTTCCCCGTGAATGGGAGCTGCTTGCGATCCAGGGGGACGTCTCCTAACTAAAGAGATAAGCTGGATCTGAGGAATGACGCCTGTTACTGCTCAGTGCTTGATTTTTTTAAATTAAGAGTAATAATATGAATGACATTAAATGGCGGGGATTTTGTCTGTCTGTTTAAAGAAATGTGAAAATAGAGGAAGTGTTCTAATGAGAGAAAAAAAATCCTTTAGGGTACGGTATTTGTGGATTGGCACTATCCTCACACCCTTTTCTTCCTCAGAATAACTTTTTGTTGATGTATCTCCTTTTGCTCACTGGCTCTAGTCCTAAGCCAGTGTATGTAATTAGTGCTTGCACAAAACCCTGTTTCCCACTGTTCTTCATTCCCTGCATGCAATGCCCGGTATTTTTGGTGCAGACAGGATGCATCACAAAACGTGTGCCAGGGCAATCATTGCTAATGTGCAACTCCATCACCAGCAGCTGTAGATCATATAGACCAACCAATCTTACAGGCTGTGGAACCTGCGTTGATGTTATTTTTGGTTGTTGTCACAGAGCACGTTTAACTTTTAAACCATATTCCTGCTACCACCCTACATTCTCTTTCCAGAAAGAGCAGCTTGAATCTTCGCAAAACCAGGAATACCTGGGCTTATATCTGGCTTAGAGGTCACTTTATGCTCTCAATAAAAATGATTCCCAAAAACACCCCCAAAACTCCCAACGAAGTTGGTAGCTCAGGAGCTGAAATGACTCCAAAACGCAGCAAGAACCAGTTACAAAGCAGCATCTTGGCTGGAACCCAAGGAATTTGTCAGCTATTGTGCAGGGAATGTAGCTGTCCTCCCAGCACTGACTTAAAACAGAAAATTCAGGAGATACTAAGGACTGGGAAAGTGATAATTTTATCTGGAATGTCACGGCCAAATTCTGAGGACAGCATGTAAGCGTCTGTAGAGGGAGGAAAAGAGACCTTACTTCAGAATGACCTCATCCAGAAGAAATCCCAGTGCCATATGTTCCTTTGGCCTGCATTTGATACCATAACGATTCTTAAAACATATGCAAGGAAGAGAAGGGAGTGGCTTGTCTTTTTTAGGGGAAGAAACCTGTAACGAAGTAGCTGTAAATCTGCGTCTTGGTTTGTTTGCGCTACTTATAATGAGCTCCAGAAGTTTCGTGAGATGTAAAATGTAACAATTTTAGCTGGAAAAAGGGACATATCCTATAGCAACCGCTTCCTGTTTTCCAGTACTGTTCTCCAAGCACCATCTCTCAGACCATCTTATACATAGCGAGCAAAGACCAAGGCAGATTTGTCTCTTGATAAGCCTGGAAAACGGTGGCAAAACAGATTAATGATCCCACAATACTGGGAGATTTGGTTAAAGTTTTTCCACTGATTTTGCAATCACCCTTAATGACTTATAGGAATATAATTTGTGATGTAAGGTTTTGGAGTTTTTTTCCCTTTGAGTTTAAATCCAACTACTATGAAAACAATGATAAGTGGAATTCAACTTTGGTTCCAAAATATTTCTGTAATATGGGAAAGGCCTCTGTTCCCATTCCCTTTCTAAAATGAAATGGCTTATTCAGAAGCAGTGCTGCTGAGGGGCTTCCACCCAGAACACATCAACACTTAATTAAATTATGGTGCTATCTGAGGAAAGAGGTGCAGCAATTTCAGCGGCTGACAGCTGGATTTGCACACATGGATTTCTCCAAGGTGAGCCCCTGGTTTCACAATGCCCGGAGTCTGGCAGCACTTGGATTTCGTGGCACGGTGCCCTGGGCGCTGCAGCACAGCGCTCCCGGCTTGTGCCAACACAATCTCATTTGTCTGCGGGCTCTTCTGCGATCCAGCTGGGCTGGTGCTACTTAAAAAATTCGCGATCTCTCTCCTCGAAGGCTTCCCAGAGACACTTCCCTGCGCAGCCTTCCGAAGCGTCCCGGGAAAGGTGCCCCGGAGCCCGTAGTCCCAGGCACGCTCCAGGAGGAAGGCCTCTTGTTGCCATCCCCTTTGTAGCGCGGAGCTGCCCCGGGGCACACGGCTGCGGTGCCCGGCGCGGCCCCGCCGCCGAGGGGGGGCCGTCCCCGCCCGGGCTGCGGCGGTGCCGCTCCGGGGGACGGCGTGCGGGCCCCGCGGGGACGGGACGGGCGCAGCCGGGGCACGATGGAGCTGGACGGAGGCGGACGGAGCCGCCGGGCCGGGCCCGGGGCCTAGGCCCCGGGGCTGCGCCTCACGGCGCCCCCGTAGTGCCCGCACGGCCTGAGGGGTCACGGCCCGCGGTGCCTGGTGGTGCCTGGTGGTGCCCTCAAGGTGGAATTACGGGCTCTTCCTAGGAGCCCTTTTCCCGTGCGACGTGCTGCTGGAAGATGACAGGATGTCATGTGCCCGCTGCAAACGTAAGCCTCTCTCTGGCTTTTGTGGTTTGGGGTTCTTTTAACTCTGTGCCGGGCTTTAAGGAGGTTGCTTTGGCAGATAAACGGAAAGCAACACGGAGTGGCATTGTGTAAGGATTAAGGATTCCCTGCACAGTTGGAATGCAAGCACACTGTAAAAGGATTAAGGATTGCCTTCACAGCCCCAAGGCTGCCAGAGCTCAAGGAGCATTTGGACAAGGCTCTCAGGCACAGGGTGTGACTCTTGGGGGTGTCCTGTGCGGGGCCAGGAGTTGGACTCGATGATCCTCATGGGTCCCTTCCAGCTCGGCGTATTCTGTGATTCTGCACACGTGGTAAATGGGGTTGTGCCAGTTCACCAGGGCAGGTTTTATACCATGTTCCATCACGGAACTTAGCTGTCACTGTTCCTTTCAAAAAAAACCAGCCCACAATACAAACACTGTTTTCTGTTGTATCTTCAGATGTGCCGAGACTTGCCCTAGTGTAGTAAGTGAATGTTTTCTTTGCATTTACTGCCTCGTTTCCATTGTTCTTTGGTGATAGGTACTAGAACGATGATAAGACAGTGTTTTTCACAAAGATTTTACGTTTATGTGGGGCAGTTACAAGTGAAAATGAAGTAATTCAAGGTTTAGCTTTACAATCAAAGGTAACTCTCTAATAGAATCCATTTGTGTGCCCTGCTCAGGCTTTGGGGCAGGTGATGTTGGCCGTGGGCTACCTCAGTTGCATTCCCTCCTCTGCAAGGGCAGTCAAGCTGCTCTATAATTGAAAAAAGGAAAGTGAGCACTTCCCTCACCTTGAAACCACTCATTCTCTCCAGGTCCTTTCTGCAAAGGAATCACAGGCATCGCAGTGACCTCAGCTTAAGTAAGGTCTTCAATAAGTAATTGGGGTTGAAGATTCTTTATCTTCGCCCCCCCACCCCCACCCCGCTTCCCCCCTTCTTAAAGTATACATATTCTTATTTTGGGAGGTTNTGTGAAAATAGAGGAAGTGTTCTAATGAGAGAAAAAAAATCCTTTAGGGTACGGTATTTGTGGATTGGCACTATCCTCACACCCTTTTCTTCCTCAGAATAACTTTTTGTTGATGTATCTCCTTTTGCTCACTGGCTCTAGTCCTAAGCCAGTGTATGTAATTAGTGCTTGCACAAAACCCTGTTTCCCACTGTTCTTCATTCCCTGCATGCAATGCCCGGTATTTTTGGTGCAGACAGGATGCATCACAAAACGTGTGCCAGGGCAATCATTGCTAATGTGCAACTCCATCACCAGCAGCTGTAGATCATATAGACCAACCAATCTTACAGGCTGTGGAACCTGCGTTGATGTTATTTTTGGTTATTGTCACAGAGCACGTTTAACTTTTAAACCATATTCCTGCTACCACCCTACATTCTCTTTCCAGAAAGAGCAGCTTGAATCTTCGCAAAACCAGGAATACCTGGGCTTATATCTGGCTTAGAGGTCACTTTATGCTCTCAATAAAAATGATTCCCAAAAACACCCCCAAAACTCCCAATGAAGTTGGTAGCTCAGGAGCTGAAATGACTCCAAAACGCAGCAAGAACCAGTTACAAAGCAGCATCTTGGCTGGAACCCAAGGAATTTGTCAGCTATTGTGCAGGGAATGTAGCTGTCCTCCCAGCACTGACTTAAAACAGAAAATTCAGGAGATACTAAGGACTGGGAAAGTGATAATTTTATCTGGAATGTCACGGCCAAATTCTGAGGACAGCATGTAAGCGTCTGTAGAGGGAGGAAAAGAGACCTTACTTCAGAATGACCTCATCCAGAAGAAATCCCAGTGCCATATGTTCCTTTGGCCTGCATTTGATACCATAACGATTCTTAAAACATATGCAAGGAAGAGAAGGGAGTGGCTTGTCTTTTTTAGGGGAAGAAACCTGTAACGAAGTAGCTGTAAATCTGCGTCTTGGTTTGTTTGCGCTACTTATAATGAGCTCCAGAAGTTTCGTGAGATGTAAAATGTAACAATTTTAGCTGGAAAAAGGGACATATCCTATAGCAACCGCTTCCTGTTTTCCAGTACTGTTCTCCAAGCACCATCTCTCAGACCATCTTATACATAGCGAGCAAAGACCAAGGCAGATTTGTCTCTTGATAAGCCTGGAAAACGGTGGCAAAACAGATTAATGATCCCACAATACTGGGAGATTTGGTTAAAGTTTTTCCACTGATTTTGCAATCACCCTTAATGACTTATAGGAATATAATTTGTGATGTAAGGTTTTGGAGTTTTTTTCCCTTTGAGTTTAAATCCAACTACTATGAAAACAATGATAAGTGGAATTCAACTTTGGTTCCAAAATATTTCTGTAATATGGGAAAGGCCTCTGTTCCCATTCCCTTTCTAAAATGAAATGGCTTATTCAGAAGCAGTGCTGCTGAGGGGCTTCCACCCAGAACACATCAACACTTAATTAAATTATGGTGCTATCTGAGGAAAGAGGTGCAGCAATTTCAGCGGCTGACAGCTGGATTTGCACACATGGATTTCTCCAAGGTGAGCCCCTGGTTTCACAATGCCCGGAGTCTGGCAGCACTTGGATTTCGTGGCACGGTGCCCTGGGCGCTGCAGCACAGCGCTCCCGGCTTGTGCCAACACAATCTCATTTGTCTGCGGGCTCTTCTGCGATCCAGCTGGGCTGGTGCTACTTAAAAAATTCGCGATCTCTCTCCTCGAAGGCTTCCCAGAGACACTTCCCTGCGCAGCCTTCCGAAGCGTCCCGGGAAAGGTGCCCCGGAGCCCGTAGTCCCAAGCACGCTCCAGGAGGAAGGCCTCTTGTTGCCATCCCCTTTGTAGCGCGGAGCTGCCCCGGGGCACACGGCTGCGGTGCCCGGCGCGGCCCCGCCGCCGAGGGGGGGCCGTCCCCGCCCGGGCTGCGGCGGTGCCGCTCCGGGGGACGGCGTGCGGGCCCCGCGGGGACGGGACGGGCGCAGCCGGGGCACGATGGAGCTGGACGGAGGCGGACGGAGCCGCCGGGCCGGGCCCGGGGCCTAGGCCCCGGGGCTGCGCCTCACGGCGCCCCCGTAGTGCCCGCACGGCCTGAGGGGTCACGGCCCGCGGTGCCTGGTGGTGCCTGAGGCCTGGAATTACGGGCTCTTCCTAGGAGCCCTTTTCCCGTGCGACGTGCTGCTGGAAGATGACAGGATGTCATGTGCCCGCTGCAAACGTAAGCCTCTCTCTGGCTTTTGTGGTTTGGGGTTCTTTTAACTCTGTGCCGGGCTTTAAGGAGGTTGCTTTGGCAGATAAACGGAAAGCAACACGGAGTGGCATTGTGTAAGGATTAAGGATTCCCTGCACAGTTGGAATGCAAGCACACTGTAAAAGGATTAAGGATTGCCTTCACAGCCCCAAGGCTGCCAGAGCTCAAGGAGCATTTGGACAAGGCTCTCAGGCACAGGGTGTGACTCTTGGGGGTGTCCTGTGCGGGGCCAGGAGTTGGACTCGATGATCCTCATGGGTCCCTTCCAGCTCGGCGTATTCTGTGATTCTGCACACGTGGTAAATGGGGTTGTGCCAGTTCACCAGGGCAGGTTTTATACCATGTTCCATCACGGAACTTAGCTGTCACTGTTCCTTTCAAAAAAAACCAGCCCACAATACAAACACTGTTTTCTGTTGTATCTTCAGATGTGCCGAGACTTGCCCTAGTGTAGTAAGTGAATGTTTTCTTTGCATTTACTGCCTCGTTTCCATTGTTCTTTGGTGATAGGTACTAGAACGATGATAAGACAGTGTTTTTCACAAAGATTTTACGTTTATGTGGGGCAGTTACAAGTGAAAATGAAGTAATTCAAGGTTTAGCTTTACAATCAAAGGTAACTCTCTAATAGAATCCATTTGTGTGCCCTGCTCAGGCTTTGGGGCAGGTGATGTTGGCCGTGGGCTACCTCAGTTGCATTCCCTCCTCTGCAAGGGCAGTCAAGCTGCTCTATAATTGAAAAAAGGAAAGTGAGCACTTCCCTCACCTTGAAACCACTCATTCTCTCCAGGTCCTTTCTGCAAAGGAATCACAGGCATCGCAGTGACCTCAGCTTAAGTAAGGTCTTCAATAAGTAATTGGGGTTGAAGATTCTTTATCTTCGCCCCCCCACCCCCACCCCGCTTCCCCCCTTCTTAAAGTATACATATTCTTATTTTGGGAGGTTGTTGAGCTTCATTTTTTAAATGATTTTGTTATTTCATTGAAAAAATGAATTTATGCGGAGTCGTCTCTATGTTGTTTTAAAATTGTTTTGTCATAGCAAAAAATGAAAACCTAATTCATACATTTTAAAAACAATAGCATCTCGATTATTTTTAAAAAGGTTTCTAAGTTAATTCCTTTTCTCCTGAGAGAGAACAACCTATCCAAAATTCTTGTCATTTTTTGCATAAAAGATTCCTCTGAAGCACTGTGACAGTTTGGATAAGCAATCAGAGCTGCCCTTTGGGTTCTCTTCTTGCTGTCAATTCTCTTCTCAGTTTCTAATAAAAAATACCATCGTGTTTCTCTAGCAATTTCAGAGCAAGTTAAAGCAGTGTAGTCGTAGGGTACCTTGATGTGTGTTTTTACCCCTGCACTTCTCACACCCAGATTTCAGGTGGTCTGGAATGAGAGAAGTCCAGGGAGGAACTCCTCAAAGGCTGCTTTGCAAAAAGCCTTCACATATTTAGCCTAATAATGTTTTCCATAGTGAGTTCATGTGGTGTTTATGGATGTGCTTTGTACCATGTATTTAGTAGTTTCTGTTCCTCCCAAATTTTCATCATGAATCAACAGAGAGTGGCCCAAACTTCCTCATGGGGAAAATAATTGCAGATAAGAAGTGATTGCTGTAGTGTCTCTGTTCCAGACTCCGTTTCCAGCATTCTCTTTCCTTAAGTGTGCTTTGAAACTTTCATTTAAACGCAGTTGTAGTTTCATACAGAATGGGACTGGCTGAACCACCCATTCTCTTTTTTTATTCCTGAAGAAAGTGATGTGATCCCTAGAAAGTTTGTCAAAAGGAAAGGGCAGTTGGGTCCTAAGTGGCCAAGACCCCTTTTCCCAAATGGAAGTGAGGGTTCAGAAAACACTGCTTGGGACGTACCTTCTAAATTCAGAATAATCCCATGACACCATGGTTGTGCCAGAGTACTAGGGCAACTCCAGTCAGAAGAGAGATGATCCCTCTCGAAAAAATCTCTCGGTCAGGGATATCTGTGCTGCAGCACATCTGTGATAAACTGCAGGATTTGAGGATCACTAAACCCACGGGTCTCACACAGCGTACTAAACAGACATTAAAAGTGACACAGGAGGCAATGCTCAACATGGATGAATTTGGTCTGTTCCACTTTCTTTGGCTTGCCCTTGAACAAGGAAAGCAATTCCTTGTGTTTCCAGAGGAATCCCCAAATAGTTTTTAACAAATGGCAGTACCAACCACGACCACGAATCTTTTCTCTAGAGGCTCAGCAAACTCCGCAATTCTATATTCATGTACTAATTCATTTGGCAAACTAAAAGGCTCTGACTGTTTCCAGAAATTGAACTATATAAACTCATAACTTCCTTACCTTTATAATTGATCCTTGTGCAGCCATTAAACCGTCCACATGCTTGGGGGAGGGGGGGTGGTTTAGCAATATCTGTGTGAACAGCGCTATTCACAAGGTGCCACTTAGTACCTTGTGGTGTTGTAGTACCTAACAGCTCTCCATCGTATAAGACATCTGTGCCGAGCTCAGAACTGCCCCCCTAAGCCCCACACCAGCTTTTTTCAATCACATCCTTTCCTTCAGTAGCATGAGCTGGAGAAACTGTAAAGGGATAGAGGAAAAGGGGAGAAACATGCCTGCTTCATTGTAATAAATATATTGAATAATTCGTGTAGATTTTAGAATTTAGATGTAGAAGCATGAAACACAAGCCCGCACCCCAAGCCCTCAGGGTCCTACGGAGAGATAAGGAACAATGAGCTTTAATCACCCAAGCCAGCAACCCCGTCCTCGCCCGGACGCAACTAAGCGGCCATCTNATAAACTACTCCCTTTGCACTCTTTTTTACATTCCTTGCTTTCTCACCTTTGCCAAATACAGTTTCTCGTCCCGTGACTGTGTTTGGGAAAGGTGGAAGGAGATCGTGCTCTGAAAGGGTTTGGGTCTGTCCAAAAAGAGAATTATAAGGATAAAGCTGGTGATACCCAGTATTTACTTCTGATTGTGTTATACAACTTTGTACCCCTAAAGAAGCAGAGGAAAGAGTGACCTGGCCTGTTTTAATTCAGCAGCATTGTTGGCTCCTTTCTAGTTGGATCTTTTTGCCTATTACTTGCTTTGCTTTTTATCTCAAACCATTTTCTGAGAGACCTTTATTGCTTAGCGAGTGCCTTGTGGCTGGCATTAATTTTGGTGATTGAAACACAGATTCTGCAATTTGTTTTTACCTCATGTTTTTCTGTATGGTGAAGTGACACTTGTGGACCCATTCCTAACCCGTCAGCAATTCCATGGTGCCCCTAGAGAGGCACGGTTCCCACTTCTGCCGCAAACCATACGTGTGTTGTACTTGCCTGCATGAGCAGCGGGCCTGTTTATGAAAGGAATTTTGAGTGCAAATGGCAGCGTGTGCAGGATCAGGGCCACAGTCAGTGTGGGGTAAAGCAGATGGTGCAGAACACAGGTCTGGTTTCATTCCACTCCTAGGTATTGTGAGGAGCCAGCAGGGAGAAGGTGTTTCCAAATGCCTGGAGGCAGCACTCACATACTGTGAAAATCCTGATTATGCTGACAGACTTACCCCGGGCTTACAGCTGTACTGAATTACAGGAACTCACCATGTTTCTGCAGATCACAACCCGTGTTTTCTGATTGCTGCAGCGTTTCTGCTTCTCTCTCTGTAGATGGGACAGCAGAGAAGTTGCATGGGTGGGTTATATTCCAGGTGGGCTGTCAGGGGTTTCTTCCATGCTTTTAAGAATTCCTACAGAATTGCATGTTTAGCATTTACAGCTTGTGTTAATGATGGCTATAAAGTTGTTTGTCTTCATGGAATTAGATATATCCATAAGGCATTTTCCAGCTCAGCTGTGCTGAGGCAATAAAGAAAATTCTGCTGGCCTTACTCACCGCAGTAATTCCCATAAACTGCATAATGTGGGCTGTGGACATAAAACACGGCGGCTGCTTGAGAAATGCAAAACCAGAAATCAAATTGCTCCAGTTCAGTGAGGAGCCGGCTTCATACTTGCCTGTTCTCTAATCCTCCTGTGGAGCTTTTCTTCTACTTCTAGAGTTAGGAAGTTCCAGTTTTGTTCTTAGACCTTGTATAAGTGGATTTCCTAGTTTTTCACTTCAAGTGGTTATTTGTTACTGAGAAGCACTAATATTTATGCACGCTTGTTTTATTTTCCCTCTCCTTACAGAGAGGAATATCAATTGACATTGATATTGGCCGGCTTAAAAGCAGGAATATGGGTGGGGGTTTTCCTCCCCAGTTTTACCTTTTGGCTGACGTTCTTCTATCCTGGCGTTAAAAGCTTCCCAGGGTGTAATTCATCCTGGTGAAGTGTTGTACATAGTGCTCACACTGTTTAGTGAATGTTATACACGGAGGAAATTTACTACTGGAAAGTAAAGCGTTCTGTACTGATTCCAACAGTGTTCAGCAAGCGTGTGTGTTGCGCGTGTTGTGTCTGTTTGTGCTTGGGTTTTGCCTGTGTGAATTTGGATTTTGTATCCATAAAGTGGTGCTCAATTTCCATAGAAACAGCAATCTTCATAATATCCTAAAATTGGTTCAGTACATGGTATTACAGCAATTTGCATCAATGCTGTATTACATTTTCTTCCTGAAGAATTTCTAAAACATATAAATATGTCCTTAAGGAGATCTCTGTGATCAGTGCAACAACAAAGGAAGGAGACAGATTGCTCGAAGCTCAGTGTGTCACGCAGTAATTTCCAGCGGGCTAATCATATTAACAGAGAAAATACTGGTGCCAGTTTTACTTTAACTAGTAAAGTTTTATTGAGTGCTACTGTCCCTAGCTGCTGCCCGTAACTTCATCTGATTACAAAACCATCTACAGTTTGGAACTGGTTTTATAGCTCACCCTTCTTATAGGGGAACAGCTGGCAAAAAGAAAAACCATTTAATACCAACACTTAAAATACAAAAAGTGGAAAAAAGATCATAAATATAAAACCAAAATATTGGTTTTCTTAAGTCTGGGGTAATGACCTCACTGGGCTTTCCAAAATGCAAAGTAATCTGTATCTCTGAGGCTCCCCTGGGTGTTATGAAAGTCAGTGGAATAACCATGGTGTCAGTGAAATCTCACTGGGATAGCCTTTTTTCTAGTTGATCCTGTTCTAGAACCAATCAATGATGAATTGAACTGAAGGGAGATTCCCCCAAAATAAGCCTCCTCCCTGCTTTTGCTGTGCGTCAGGACAGTTATTCCTAAGGTGTAAGTGGCTGCCGCCCAGAAAACCTTTTGGGATCTCGGTTTTATGCTATTGCCAGACCAAACCTTTAAAGGTCCCTTGCAAGGCAAAGCCAAGCACTCCCCGTCCCTAGCACGCTGCTTTCTGTACCAGGTTGTTTTGGGATTGACACTTGGTCGTGTCGGGCAAATTGCAGAGTTCCCAGAGCCTCGTTGGTGACTCACGTCTCTTTGCAAGGAATAGAAGCGACTCCAGGAGAACTCGTGGCAGCCAATATTTGGGGTCCCGGCTCTTCAAGTTAAAAAGTGACCTCATGGGGAGTTAAGTCCATTTTAACATTCCTGCAGCTACCTCAGAATGCATTTGCTTGTACATCCCTACAGCTCTCTGTGTGTGATGTATTGGAATTTTGTGGTTCAATGGTCTGTGGCAACCAACAGGTGAAGGGAAAGTCCTGCAGTCTGGGAGTCATTGGAGTTCCATATGCAAACCTTGAGCGATGTATGTTGAGTGATATAAGAGTCTCCACCGACCATATATTACTTGTTTCTGTGAGTTGGTTCCAACCTCGCACACTTAAATCTTTTTAACCCCAAAATTTTACCCAAGGGACTCTTTCTCTGACTATTATGCCGTGCATTGGAAACAGTAGACTGGAATCAAGGCTCTGGATCAAAGTCTGATCAGCACAATACCTTCCACTTGAGAGTTAATACACCCACAGTATTAGTCATAAAATATGGAAAGGAACCAAGTTTCCTGTTCCATGTCTCCAGGCATATCCAAGTTACTGTATCCTTGGAATGAGGACTATGGGGTATTTGTTTGGTGAATTTGAAATGAGCCATCTAGGAACAGAACTGTGGATTTGATCTGTATTGCTAGTAATTGTGAGAACTCTGCTGTAACCAGAAATTGGCATGATATGCTGTAAACCAAAAAACGGAAATTAATGTCTTCATCAGGACGGTTGAGATCAGACAGCAGAGAAACCAGAGTTAGCTGCAAGCAAGGCCACTCTGGAAGAGACCTCCTAGGTTTTTGGCTCCAGGTTTCTGCCATAGCAGGGAATTGCCTTCTCAAGCCCCATTTATACAGTTGCCAAGCCCGTCTTTAATCAGTGACAGCCTCGGCATTAAGCAGATTGATTTTCAGAAAGCAATTTGTGTGGTTTGCCTCTACACAGACTCTGATTTTTACAGATGAGCTCAAGCGTCCAAATAATATCTTTAAGAATGAATTTTAATATATGCATTCTGCTAGTAAAATCAAAATCTATAAATTATGTTCAATTAATCCATATTTATGGCAGCTCAGTCACAGATCACTTAGTGAACTACAGAGCATTTCTGCTTCTTCCATGATTATTCTAAACCGGATATTTTCTTCTGTGTGAAATAGATGTGTCCATTTTTATCATTAATGTTGGCTAACATTTGGATGTTGCCTCTGATAAGAGTGAAATACAGCTATATACATATAATACAGCTGCTGGGCTGCTGGCTTTAGCAATTTTATCAGCGTCTGAAAATTTACTTAAGGGCTCGAACCTGAGTGTGAGAGGCAAATGAAACATGGCTTGAGATTATTTGTAAAAAGTGTGGGAGTGTTCTTGCTTTTTCCCTTAAAAAATGAAAAGAAAATACATTAAAACTGCAAAATTCAGAAGATATATAGGATCCAAAATGTAGTAAACAAAAATGTTTTTAAAAATCCCATGAAAATTAGGTGCCTGATCCATGATCGGAAGACACAGATATTTGGCAATATTATAAATGTCCATGAATACACTTATAATTGTTTACTTCAGAGACAATATTAGAAGGAATTTCCTATAACAGTAAAAAAGAGCTTGTATTTTATATCTCTTTACCCAAACCAAAAGATGGATACAGCTTACTTACAAATAGTCATTGCTACACGTCAGAAAAAAGGGCAGCACATTGCTTCTCGATTCTTGTGTTTCACACAGTTCTATTGCACAAAATACAATTCAGGTTTTTATTTTATGACAATTGAAGTAATGAAAGTTTCGACCATACATATTATTACTGTGTCCAGAATTCTGAGGGTTTATTGGTAGCAGGAGTTCTGTGGGTGAAAGAACCCGCGCAATAAATAGCATCGAAAATTAGGAGAAACAACTATTGTTTTATCCATCATATATGTATTGACCTACCAGCAGCTGCAAATTATTTCAGCTTTAAGAGTAGATTTTGCCAAATACATGCACTTAAAGTCCATTTTCGGGGAAGAAATGTAACCTGAGGATCAAATAACTCAAGGCTTTCGCAGGCTGATACAGAAACTGCTGACACCCAGTTGAGGAAATTAGTTAATTAGTTTCTCAGGGTTTTTTCCTTTGGTTTTTTTTTTTGGGTTTTTTTTTTGTTTGTTTTTTTGTTTTTTTGTTTTTTTTGTTTTTTTTTTTTTTTTTTTTTTGTTTTGTTTTTTTGTTTTCTGAGGTTTAACGTCTATATACTTGATTCTTTTTAACATTCAGGATGGATAAAACAGGAANAGGGCCTAGCACTGGGGAATGGAGGAAACTTCCATCTAAGCTGAGGCAATTATTTTAGCAACTGCAGAATCATGATGCTACAGCAGCTGGTGTCGTTCCAAGAGCATTCCATAGCTCATTAGAGCTCCATAGCTGCATGTCCATGGTGTTCCACAGACATCAGTGGATCTTACTTCAACCACTCCTTAGTTAAAGCCTGTTCCTCCTACCCGTAGGCACTGTGCCACAGTGGGCCTTTAGTTTAGTTCTTTTTTCCAGGATAGGGTTTGGAAAGGTACCGGGGGCTGTCAGTACCCCCGCACCTGCTCACACTGGGTATTCACACAACATTTCATGCCTACAGCCTGTGGCACAACTCAGAGATCTGTTGTGAACTCTTAGCAAACGGCAAAGAAAGCAGCCTGTTCTGTCTTGAGAAGAAAAGGCAACGTTTGATGTCTAGAAACACAGAGGGACCTCTAACAATGCATTCTTTGAATGCTCTGCCCGTGCCTTTTCCTGCGCTGGCAGAGGGATTTGCTTCCCATTGCAGTGTGCAACGCTGCAGAACTCCTAAGGCAGCATAAAAGTATTACTGTTCAGTGTCCGAAGAGATCTGTCCCTGGTGGGGCTGAGCCTAATGGTACTGTCAGTAGTGCAGAGCTGGCAGTGCAGGACCTGTGTGGGTAATTCATCCCGAACGGGAAGGCAAGGAGACAGGAGGTTTTCATTTCAGCGTGGGGAAGGAAACACAAACCCACCTGGGAGAGCAGCTTGCTTTTATTGCACAGCTCTGTCTGTCTGAAGTCCTCTCGCAGGAGCTGAGCCTTGTGCTTGGAAAAGGGATGGAGGAATGTGGAATTCTGAGAACAGATGAGAACTGATGGGTCCTGAGGCAGGATAACAGGGTGTGTTGATGAATCCCAACTTTGTTGTTACAGGAGGGCAAAGCTTTACTTCAGTGATCTTCTAAAAGAGGATTCGAGTTTCCTCATTGCCCAGTGTTTGGTTACTGGTGGAGATGTTTCACAAGGTTTGTGTGCAATTGAAAAGACAGCCTGATCCGAGCCATTGAACATGCCTGACAGGAATTCGGAAGAGGGAATCGGAGGGGCTTCATCCACAAGCCCAGGACGGTGCTGGGGCTGTTAATCCAAGCAGCCGTTTGTCTGATGTTACCAGAGCAGAACGCTGGAAAGAGTTCTTCAGAAAATTCTTAATTCATTACATGTTCAGTTTGGGCAAGCAGGGGATGGTATGTTTTCAGAAACCCTGGCACTCATCCAGGCCCAGCTGAAATCCCATCTAACGTATGGAGCTGCTGACTTTCAGAATGCTCACACATTCCCAGAGGAAGTGAGAGAAACACTCTACCTGCAGAATTTCGGCTCCTTATTGTTACTTACCTTGCAACAGTGCCCCGAGGCTCTAATTTGCATAACACACTTCTATACAATGTTTCAGCTGGGATTTATCACCGTCTGTGGAATCAGAGAGGTTTTGTGGATTTTAATTACTAATCGACCTTAATCAGCAATTTTTGGTTGCTCTGGTGTTCAGAACACGCTGCTGCCTACATTTTACATGTCTGTGAATCAGTGTGCCACTGAATTCCATTCTGGCCAGCTTTTGCAGTAGAATTTGATAAACGCATTCTTCTCCCTCCTTACCTCTTGGTTCCTAAGCAACACTTATTTTCTGCCAGGTTAGTTACCCCTTTACCTGGTGTTTTATGCAACAAAGTAGGCAGTAGTTTTCCTGAACACAGTAAGTGATTTTAGTGTAGCAAGGGTTCTCGTAAAGAATGTAAAATTGGTTAATTGTCATTTACATGTGTAGCTGCTCTGTTAATTTTGGAAGAACTGATGATTTCATCCTAGATCCTAGAAAAAAGTGCCTGTGGCAGAAAAAGACAGATGCAGCCCTTATCCACAACAAGAATAGTCTTGGCAGCATACTGCAAGAGAAGAGCTTTATTAGACAGTCACTCCTGTCCATCGAGGACTCTCTTTCCAGCAGGCTGTAAATTGGGCTCACAAGGCTGTGTCTGCACAGCAGCTTTAATGAAGTTTATCTTATCTGTAGATGGACAGGTCATTTCTACCAAAGACCTTTCTAAGGGCTGATAGAGCCTCATTCATAAAAATGGGAATAATAAAGTGAGGAAATTCACCTCCCAGACAACACACATTCTCATACTCATATTAAATAGCATTTATTTTGAAATACATTGTGATCACACATCATGCATACTTAGATAATTCACCAAACTTGCATCATTAAGTATTGATTGATTTAAATATCAAAAAAAAAGATTTATAGCACATTTCTCTTTAAAAGCCTGATGGTTCTTTTTTTTCTTTTTTTTTTTTTTTAATCTCTTTTATCATATTCTATCTTTCAATGCATGTTTGGGTTATGTATGTAAGCAGAGAGTTGAGGATTGGGTGAGGAATGCAAGTAGCTGCCTGGTGGACGGGACAATATCAAATTCAGCCCAGAAATGAAATACAGAAATTTCAGTAATTGTGCTTAACAACCAGAATAGTTAATCAGGGTCTATAATCATAACTTTTCAGTGAAATCTCAGTTAATTTCTAAAACATTTGCCCACATGTTTATAAGAAGATCATTATTTCAGGGAAATTCTGTAGTCTCTATGACATGAGCTGCTACACAGATGGTGATGGTGGGCTCTTCCAGTTTTAAAATCTATAACTAAATCTAATTCTTACTGTCTTCACCAAGAACTGCTGTGACTGCTTTGAAAATCTCACTGTTAAACACACAGTGAAGAAAGCAAATGAAAGTTCTTGCAGTATGCAGTTGCAAAACTCAAACGTACTAGTGGGTTTAGTGCAACCCAAAGGCAGTATTTCTCCCAGTGCATGAGCCAAACTGGCTACGAGATCAAAAATAGGAACAGGTTCACTAGAAAACCATATAATTTCCCTCCCAGTTATTGATTGTGACACAATGAACTCAGGAAATCCCCAACCTGCTGGGTGCTGGAAGGGACCCATTTCCCAGACAAGAGGCATTTGTTACGGCTCCAGGCAGATAAGGAATATGCCGGATCAAGCTTTATTGCTTTTTCCAGTGTGTGCAGGAGGAATGCAAGTTGGTGCTTCTCTGATTTGACTGGTTACTTCTGCTTTTGAGTTTAGTCCTCCTGTTTGGTTTGTGAGTAGCTAGGATTACTGAGCCACATAGATGACATTTATGATCCAATACCTAACACTTCTCTGCAGCAATGACAATCTAGCAGTTAATAATTCAGAATTAGAAACGAGCTGAACGAAATGGCCTAGGCAAAGGTGAAGGAGTGAGGTGTTGGGGTGGGTTTGGGTTGGTTTTTGGTTTTTTTTGTGGAGGTTAAGACTGTGTGTTTGGGGGTTGTGACTGTTGGGTTTTGTGGGGTGGGGGGGGGGGGGGGGAGGTTGTGATTCAGTTGTTTTGGGTTTTTTGTTACCTGAATCATGATAAGGTGAAATTAGAATTTATTACCAAAGTAATCTCTGATGTTGCAATCTGTAAAATTCTGTATGCATGAAGCTTTTATTTGGTGTGTAACAGTAAATAATCTAAATGCCATTTCTAGTATTTAACAACTATTTAAAACATCCTGAACCTTACAAACACTTCATTGGCATTCTTCCTTCTAAGGACAAGCACCATTCCTGGTTTAAATCATCCCTGTCCCTTAAAGCTTGCGTTGGAAAGGCGCAGCGTTTTGTCAGCTGTGCACCCATAACCTTGAAATCAAATCCTTCACAAGACCAAAAGAAATACTTAGAATTATATTTTGCTGTAGCTGTACCCTTTTGACCAATCTGTATTTTCAGCTTTATTGTTGCATGGGATAAAAATGTCCTGTTGTGTGAATGCCAGGCAGTTGGTAGAACACTTGCAGCGGTCTGTGGTGTATCCCTCCTAAACTAGGGAAAATTTGTTCTGGACAGAGAAAAAGGTTTTTTTCTTCCATTGCAAAACTTCAGTAATTTTGAAAAGATAATAAATCTTCCATCCTATTTAAACTTCTTAGATTTATGTTGCAGTTGCATTATAAGCTCATGCCTTGCCCCACTTCTCTTGCTCTGGCCTTTTTAAGTGCACTAGAGTGCAGTTTTAAACAAGAGTGCGAGTTCTATCAGGACAGGTGACCTTTATGTAAAACCTCACACTTTAGGAACAGATGAGACAGTTCCCTCTGTGCTGTTAGTGGCAAGGAAACTGTGCTGGAGATTGTAGCTGAGAAAGAGATCCAGCCAACATGCCAAAGCTTCAAAGCACTAACATGCTGATGGCTGTGGCAGCCTCTAAATGTGTGCTGTAACCTCTTCAGATTATTTGGCTCTTCAGAGGCTCAGTAAAGCCAGAAAAGTGTCCCCACCCCTTTGCTCTCTGACAGCCAAAGAACTGTGACCTGTGCTCAGTGACCTGGTGTAGTGGAAGGTGTCCCTGCCCATGGCAGGGGACTGGAACTAGGTGGTCTTTAGGGTCCCTTTCAAGCCAAGCCATTCTATGATTCTATGACTTCTCCTGGCATCTGCTGCTGAAATGTCCCCTTTTCCTACAGAAGCACACCAGTTGCTGTTTCCAGAAGCAGCCATTTCAGTAGGACTACAGGAATTTACAGACTTGGTTGTGTTTCTCTTGGGACCCTTAACCTTACGTAACTGGGAAATGGGAGACTCCTCCAGGAAGGCCACCACCAGCTCCAAAGTTGTCTTGTTTCAGTGATTACAGGGACTGACACGAGAGGGATATCTAAGGTCACATCCCAAATTTCCAGAGTGACTTTATTGGCATCAGTTGTGTGACTGCACATTTACATCACTGCAGGCAGCTGAGATCAGAATCTGGACCTTTGCCTATGAAATACGGCAGGGAGTTGAGGAAAGTCTGTGTTAAATATAGAATAAGCTAAGAGCAAAGCTCTGTTTATGTCATCATAAAGCAGGGAATAAGCCACGGGTGGAATCTGAGCATTCCCAAGAAGCACATCTGTAAATTAATTACCAGGGTCCTCCAAAGGAGGCAAAGGGAATGATGTAAAACTTGTGACTCACCAGACTTCTATTCGTGTTGTAGTTTGCTGTTGTCAGTGATGAGTGCCTGGCAAAAGCGCATCATCTACCTGGAAAGCAGAATGCAGGGATGTCCTGCCTTTTCCTTCCCCTGTGAGGAAGGTGTGCTGAGGACAGGGGCATGTAGAAATGAACCGAGGTGAAAGGAAATGCACACTTACTGTTCTTGGAAATATGTAGAATATTGACTCCGTGTGTAGGCCAAAGCCTGCTTCATTCTTCCTCTAGTTGCAGCAACTCAGCTAAAAATAGCAGTTCACAAAGCTGTTCTTCAGGCAAAGTTTCCTGGCCGCAGGCATGATTAGGAAGAGCCCTGAATTGCACATCCCAAATTGCATCCTTCCCTGTTACTGACAGCTGTGAGTCACAAGTAAGAGAAACACGTAGTCTCCAGCTAGGAAGAATGACTTTTTCAAGACTGACCTAAGGGTGAGAAAAACAGTTATAATGTTGCCATAGGAGTGTTAGCACTTGAATCTGTTTTTTTCTCTGAATTGTCTTCCCAAGACCTCACTTACCATTATTATTCCTGTTTCTCTCTAACTCGGAGTGAAAGTCTCTCTCAGAAAGAGTGCTGGCACAAGGAATGAGAGTTTGCATGTTCTACCTTCATGCTGGAGCTCTGTGCAGTCTCCTGCGCCGCAGGACTGTCACCTTTCCCAGGCAGCTGGCACAAAGGGCCTGTCAGGGCACAGAAAGGAAGCGGAACACGTGCTCTTTTTGGGATATCTTTGTGTGTCAAACACTCTGGCTCGGGAAGAGCAAGGGTTAGAGGCAGCCTGACCTGAAATAACCAGCAAAGGGCACCTCTGACAGCCCCAGGTACCTGCAGCTGAGCTTCCAACTGCAGCCATCCTCTCTGCACCCATTTCATTTTATGGGCTCACTACACACAGAGGCTGCATAGCAAGGGCTAAAAATATATCCCTTCCTAATGGTGTGTGCTAAATTCAGTTTTAACTAGTGTATGTTTGAATTAATGTATTCACTGCACTCAAGTTTAAATACCTATAGGTGTTGAGGACTTGTTTTCCCTCAGGGAAAAAGTACTTCCTCCAGCTTTCACAACTCTTCTGTTCCTTTCACTGAGCATCCTGAATGGGCTATATAAACGCTGAGCATCTACAAATATTTTCTTAAGTAGAATATTAATAGCACATTATCTTCTAAGGCCTCTGTGCTTGAAGGTCAGCTGAGTATTTTGCTGACATAAGCCTACTTTTGTTTTTGCAAAAGCGGGGGGAAAAAAAAAAAAGGAAAAAAAAAAAAAAAAAGGAGGTTTCATCAGGCCCGTAAAGAGAGAAGGTCACGTTTGTAGATGTCTGGCAGAGATTGCCCTCGGATATTTTCATTTGCAGCTGGGTGGGGATTAACAACGTTTGGTATGGTTAACGGGGCACTGGAAAGTCACAGGCTCTGTTTTCCTCCTGTCCTCTAAGAGCTGGCATCTTCTTAATAATACATAACTCTATGGCATCTTCTTAATAATACATTCTTTTTCCTTCTTTACTACTAGAAAAAAAAATATATGTAATTTGATCAGATACTTGTCATGATACCCTAATGTTTGCCTGGGTCCATGGTGCTAGTAGAGCTTATATTAAAAGGAGATCATATTTGGTTTGTGTTAAATGCAAAATGGCATCACCAATCCGATTTGCACTTGACCGTTTATGGATAGAGGTGTCTACATACATTCTTTTGGTCTTGCAAATGTGGGCAGAAGGCAGGAGTAAAAATTGGAATAGAAAATTCTTTTAAAGGGAATGTAACTTCAGGGAATTGTAGAATGGTTTGGGTTGGAAGGAACCTCTTAATTCCAGCCCACATGCTTTGGGCAGGGACAGTAGATGAAAAGGTCACAGTTTCTTAAGTTTAACATTGTGGATTTTTTTTTTTTAAGAGCTTCTGTTACCATGCTGTGATTTCAGAAGATGATCTACTTCAGAAGTTAAACTCTGCAGGTTTTACAGTGCAGTTGTTACTTTATTGTATCACTTTTCAGTGTGGACAAGCTCTTACGTAGCACGCTGAAATCCCTAAATCCACTTTTACTTCCATGTTTTCCTGCTGTAGCCTTGAAAACTTCAGCACAACGCTTAGTGATTTCTGAATAGGTCTTTTTCAATGGAAATTTTAGAGCGGGGCAATTTTTGTACAACCTGATGTGAACCGAATCAGTTAGATTCAACCCAAATTAAAGTTCTCTCAAGACAGCACTACTTTATTTTTAATCTGGGAGGGATCCCAGAGGGATGTAGAAAGTCCCTTGGCCGCGAGCGGCTGGAGCTTAGCAGAGGTGCAGAACCTAGAGGGCTTGGTCAGAGTGCCTGTTTGAGAGTTAATGTTTTATAAAACCTGGTTTGACTAAAAGTTGTTCGTGCTGACTCACGTTAGACAGGTCAGACCTGCAGATTTTCTTCAGCCTAATCGTGTGCGAATATCAGTTGCTGCTTGACTCAGTGTCTTCTAGGACGGGTGAAGTTGTATTTTGCAACTGCAGCATATTCGTACTTTAACCCAAATTCTTAAAAATGATTGTGTTCTGCAAAGGCACATTCCTGGCGTTTGCCACAGCCTCGCCAGAATTGGAGGGTTTGGGATTTGGGGCTGTTTTGTGGGTGGAAACAAATCCGGTACATTCATACCTTCCAGATGTTTGTGGCCAAGTCAGAAACACTTGAAACAATCAATATTTCGAGAGGGCGGAACGGGGGGGGACGCGTAAGACCACCTCGCAGCGGGGGGGAGGCTGGGGCTGGCGGCCGAACGGGGCGGGGGGTTCTCCTCTGGGCTGGGCGAGGGANTGGCAGCGGCGCCCCGGCGCGGGGCCGGGGGCGGGCCGAGGGTGCCGTGACCCCCGGCGGGGCCCTGCCCACCCGCCCGGCTCCGGCACCGGCTCCAGCGGCTGAAGTTGCCGAAGTTGGAGCGACTGCGATGTCCCTCGTCCGGCGGGAGCCCTGACGGGCTCTGCCCGTCCCGAGGCCGCCCGGCTTTGTTGGGCTTTTGTTGGTTTATTTCCTTTTCGTTACTGTTTTTCTGCCCTCCCGCCGCGGTGGATGGCCCGCGGTGGGCGTCGCTGGTCGCGCCGCCCCAGCCCGGGGAGGATGGTGGCAGCGGTGCTGGCCGGGCTGTCCCTGCTCAGCCTCCTCACCTGTGGCTACCTGGCCTGGGGCAGCCGCCGGGGAGGTGCCGAGGAGGCGCCGGGGAAGCTGCTGGGAGAGGAGCCCGCCGCCGGCGCCCCCCGCTCGCAGCCGCACATCATCTTCATCCTGGCCGACGATCAGGGGTTCAGGGACGTGGGGTACCACGGGTCTGAGATCCGGACGCCCACGCTGGACAAGCTGGCTGCCGAAGGCGTCAAGCTGGAGAACTACTATGTCCAGCCCATGTGTACACCATCCAGGAGCCAGCTGATCACGGGAAAGTAAGTTTGCTACTACTTCATCGTTCACCTCTCCAGCCTAAACGCTGTGCCTGTTGGAAAGAGCACGGATGACCCTGCAGGTTCACGTCTGGGTTCTCCTGTGGGCAGAAGGTGCCTCTCTGGTTCCCTTAAAGCTCCTGAATGGAACGGACTCGTGGCAGTTGGAAATAGTGAAATAAAGCTGTCACCCAATGAGGCAGGAGGGTTCAACACTGCGAGCTGCCCGGCGGAGTGCTGGAGCACATTCGTGCTTACAGCATCACCGACAGACATGCTGGTTGTCAAGTAACGGTGCCTGTTGCTGCGGAGCGAGCAGCTCCGCTTTGCTCTGTGGTTTCCAAGGGACTCAGAGGAGGAGTCGTCTCAGGGAAATGCCAGCCTTACGTTTTCTCCTCTGTGTTCTTTGCAGTTGGGTCACGGGTCTCACTGACATTGTCTTCATGTGAGTTCTCTCCAAGGGTTATCCTGAATTTATGAGGTGGTTTCCCAGTGTGTCACATGTGGATGGGCACAGGGAATTCAGGCTCTCTCAGCACCCTCATGACTGCGGCATGGCTCTTTGTCACTTTGCAGACAATTACCAGCTTTACTGCTGAGCCACTAAAATAGGTGTCTCACCTAAGTGGTAAAAGCACTGGGTGGGTGTCGTGTGCTTTGCCTTAAAGTTGTGTTATACTATGATCTGTTAACAAAATAATTACCCAACCTCAGGGCCTTCTTACATCAGAAGGTTAATGAGGACTAAGCGGGGTGGGGGGGGGGGGAATTTAGGAATTTGAACTGTAGGAACAATTTCCAAATAGCTCCAAGTGTGGACGCATTTACTCTGGAACAAAACCGCCTTGTTTCTGTTTAGCTTAACTCCCTTTGACAGGAACAGGGAACTCTTAAAAGAGCAAAACAAAATGAGAGGAAAAAGGTTTATTTTCTCCTTTTCCGAAGTATAAACAGGAACAAGGCCATGTTAATACTACTGGTAAAAGAAACATATGTTAAATAAAACAAGCAACTAGCCCGGTGTCTTGCATCTCCTTATGGTAGAGCTGGAGATAATTCCCAGTCTCGGTCTATTTCCCAGACTTGCTGGACTAGGAAAATGTGCATGGAGAGCTGACACATGATCTAGAGCAAGAATTCCACACAGGTTTTTGTTTTTGTTTTATTTTTACTTCTTTGTGCAGACTATGTCTCAGAAGTTATTTCGAGACACCTCCTCACTCATTCACAAGAACAGAGTTGCCCTGTGGCAACTAAAGCAGCAGCTTTCAAGGGAAACGTGTGCCAGGATAGTGTTCAGTGCATCTTGGTTGTCTGTAAAGGCAAGCAGCAGTTGGAGGCCAGGAGCTCCGCCAGCAGCACGTAGGCAGCCAGCTTTCTGAGGATGATGGTTTGGGAAGCAGTGCTTTACAAAGGGAATGTCATGCTGCGCAGGAATGACTCATGCAGCAGCTGCAGGAATGGGATGACCGGGTTCCCGTGGAACCAGGGTGCTGCTCTGGCTCTTGGAGGCTGCGGAGATTGTCTAAACGTGAAAAAAATGCAGGTCAAGAATAACTGTAACTCAGTTTAACTATTTTGATTGTTCTTTAAATACAGGAAAAGGTAGGCATGTTCTGAGGAACCCTGCTCTTGTCATCGGCTTGCCAGGCGGAAATGGTTCTGCGAGTCTGCCTGCTTTGGTTTTGGAAACTTTTATAGGAAAAAAGAAATTTGCTTATCCATCGTCTTTATTTTCTTAGTCTGCTGGTCTAAAGCCCTTAGAGCATTTTTTTAAAACGTTCTACTTTAGGGAAAAAGGAGCTGCAGAGAGAGAGCTATTTGTCATGAGTGAGAAATCAGGGAGGGGTTAATGAGGAGTTAATAGGCTGGGTAGAGTACTCACAAGGCAGGTTCAGAGAATACTGTTTCCATTCTTGCTGAGGATAAATGCTTTGATGGCTACTTTTAATGCCTTCTTAGAAGAGGTGTCGTAATGAAAATGCCAGGATTTGAACACTTCTAATCCAGGACAAGTGCTGTTATTTCTTGAGTTCTTAAACGTGTTAGTTCCAGGCTAAAGACCTGCTCATCTTCTGAAGGATCACCTGGATGCTCCATGCCTCCCAATACACATCCAGTGCTTAATATAGTACCAAAGAATAGTTGAGGTTGGAAGGGACCTGTAAAGGGTAACCTAGTCCAGCAGCCTGCCATGGGCATGGACACCTTGACCTAGAACGTGTTCCAACGTTACCTGTTGGATCAGTCAAATCTAGAGGGACTTGTGTAAATCAGAGTTACGAGGAAGCACTGACTCAGGTTGCCAAGTGGAAGTTAAATTTTGGAGAAGACTTTGAACACCCCAAGTTCGTCACAGGTCTCCAGGCAGCCCCTCCATGGCCTGTGTTACTAGAGAGACCCTTCTTTTGGTGGCTGTCCTGTGTGTGAACTAGCACAGGGAAGGAGGATGGAGGTGACATGCCAGAAGGCAAGGGGCAGAATTAGTATTTTTCCCCCTGTGCTGTACCACAGTGTAGCAGCTGGTGAGCTTGTCATCCTGACCACTTCTGAGTCCCTGTCTGCTTTCTCACACCCTGTGTGTGAGCCTTTGGCTCATTTCATTCCTTGCTTTCCCAACGTATTGTCACTTTCCCCATTCACTCCATCCAAAACTATTGCTTTTAGGCCACTAGTAGTGCTGGCTTCCACAACTTTTTATTTTGGGCTTTATTTCTGGGTATGTGGGGGGGCGGGGCGGGTTGCAGCTGAGCTGAGCCTCAGGAATGGAGAAGAAAGGTGTGAGCCAGTGGGCTGCGGGGCAGTGGGCTGTGCTGGGGCCATGCAGGGAGGTGAGGGAACAGCTCTGCGAAGCAGCTGCACAGCTGGGATGGCAGCAGAGACCTGGGTGACAGGGTGCGCTCTGCCTCGGGCAGCTCCGGGACACTGCCCGGACTCTCCCATGTCCCACAGCCAGACTAAACCTTGGGTCATCATTGGGCTTAGGTGTGAGTGACATAAATTGTCTCCAGATGAATTGTTTGGTGTAATATAGTATTTTTTGTGGTTGTTTTCTTCTTGAAAGTAACAGGCATTCCTCAGAAACTAAATAATTTGAGCAGAATGGGATACCTGGCTGAAAGCCTTTTAAACTTAGATGAACATGTGTTGGGGTAGCTGCCCCAGGTCTGCATAGCGGGCATTATGCAATGTAGTGGTGTTTGCTAGAGCAATACTTAATTTAGCAAAGGGATCTAACAATTAATACCGACTGATGAGAAGGAATTACAGGAATATGCTGTAAATGTTTTTGGCATTACTGAGATACCTGCTTCCTCCTCTAGGCTCCCCGGTTTTTTGCTGACCATCAGGCTCGTAGCCTGGGGACCATGTTGTGCACTGGAATCCATCTGGGCCACAGGAAGGTTCCTCATCTGTTCAGGAGCAGGGATCTCTCTTTGTAGAATTCAGTTGAGCTTACAGATCAGTGAGAATCTGAACTCCTTTTCTGAGTCATGGAAGCCCTGCACTAATCTCAGGAATAAGCTTTGCACTGTGGATGGAATGCAAAGATGGGAAATGCCGAAAGTCGAGGGAAATAAATCCCTTTTTCCCCCTGGGATAAAATGTAATATTGAGAATTTGCTCACCCAAAACAGACAGAAATAGACTGTGTAATCAGTAAGCATAATCTGAGTGTTATTGTAATATAAGTAATTATATCTCTTATCTAATTCAGAAATGTCTCACATTTATAAACATATATATATAGCTATCTGTGTTAGGCATATGGCTCTAGGCATCCCTGTGTAGTGATACCTAGTTCAGCATTAAAAATGACAATGTTTGAGCAAACTAAGATTTATTTTGGCAAACAGGAGTGGGCTAAGTGCTTTGAGTTGAAAGCAGTGTAGCTGACTTCCAGCAAATGGAAATGCTTTAGTCTGAGGATGCGAGTTCTTGGTAAGCCTCCTCTTTCCCTGCCTCCTGGATGCATCCTGGCCCAGGCTGCAGTTCCATCAGTGTGTTGCTCTGGGAAGGGGCCAGTACAGTGGTGCATGACTGGGAAGTTACCTGCTGTGCTCTTCGCCCTGCAGCGAAGGGTCTTGGAGCCTTGACGGGATACTGGGAAGCATATATAACACTCCATTAGATATATTCCCTGTTCTGTAGTTAACAAAATATGAGGGCTGCAGAATATCAGCCTTAAGTACCAGGAGGTGACCTGATACTTTGTCTGCTCTGGAGTAAAGGGACTTGGCAGCCAGCGGTCCCAAGTTTAATTCTGATCAGTGTTTCCATTAAGAACTGAGATGATGAAATAGAACGTTCTGGTTAAATATGATGGCAAGATAGGAGGGCCTGCCAGCATTAAGGGGCTGTAGTGATACTGGAAATCATCTTGACAAATTCGAGACATAAGCTGAAAAAAAGCAGAATTAAACCCAGCACTGATAAACAGAAGATACTCTGCTGAATTCCTGGAGCAGGAAGAAATTTAACAGGCTGAGGATGGTGATCAGCTCCTTAGACAGTATTCCTTTGGAACAGCAGCTGGAATTACGGTGCATCACGCACTGGGTATGAGGTCAGAAATGTCGCGCCATTGCAAAAAAGGTGAGCGTCACATGAGTTTGTGAGAACGTGGGGCCTGGTGTGTCTCTGAAGAGCCCTTCTTCTCCACGGCTGGAGCACTTTTGCCCGAACTTGGGCATCATTCTCCAGGAGCAACATGTGTATCATTGGAGAGTGTCCAGAGAAGGGTGAGCCGATATCTCAGAGAGATAACTCGGGGGGGAAGGATCAGAAGAAACGGAGTTGTTTAGTCTAAAGAAGAGAAAAATGGGTAGGGACGTGGTAGGTCTCCAGTATTTTAAGAGCTGTGCAGAGAAAGCTCTTAAGAAAGCTCTGTGCAGAGAAAGCATTGTGTGTGTTGTCATGATGGGTAGTACAAGAAATGAGGGGCTTTCTGGAGTGGGGAAGACTTCAGGCCAGATCAGAGGGAGAACCTGCAAGCGTAAAGGTTGTGGAACACTGGAATAGGTGGCTTTGAGAAATTGCTGGGCCTCTCCACTGGCAGTCATTAAGAACGATATGTCAGGAATGACATAACGTAGTTGAGTCTGTCTTGGGGGAAAGGGTTGAACTGGATGGCGCCAGCTCAGATTCATCTGTGCCTCATTTGAGGTACAGATTAATGCAGAAGGCTTTCTGAGGGGTGGTGTGAATAAAACACTGCTACATGCCAGAAACTATTTCAGCATTCACTCTGAGAGAAAATACTGTGTGAAAGTTTAATTTCACTTTTCTCCTAGAAATCCCCATTTTCTGCATCCTCGTTTTCTCTGGAAATTTTCAGGATTTTTTTCCCCCTAGGCCTCATAACTCTTGGAGTATGTCATTGTTTATTTCTGCTGACTTCTTTCAGGACCATTTGTTGGATGGCTGCCAAAGATGTTGAGGTATCTTTTTCCATGTTATTATGTCTTTCACTTAGGATGACATTGTCCATGAATGCACATATATGAAGCACATGCACAGAACAAGTAAATAATTAAATGCAAGGACTTCTTTTTCTTTATTTTCTTCTGCCTCTGTTGCTGTCCTCTGTTCTATGGAAAATCAGATCCAGGTACCGAGCTGCTCTGGGGTATTAAGCCACAAGAGGTCTGTCCATATCACTGTAATTACTAATTGACTGCACAAAGGAGCATGTGGAGAGCAGGGCTGGAAAGGAAGCTGCATGCAAACATCCAGATAAAAAGTAGCACACGCAGGAAGTAGCAAAGTGTAGGACAGGTTGTGATAACTTTTTCTTGCATCACTTTCTGGCAGCCTCTAAGAATATTGTTTGATAGTCAAAGTCTGTTGCACAGGACAAACAGCATTGCCTGACATCTATAACTATATAGTGGAAATGGATTTTTGTTTTTCATTTTCCAATTTATACAAACTACAGTAACCTAAAGAAATATAGTTGGAAATAAATTTAGAAAATCTGTGATTGTAAATTATCATTACCCCAAAGAGTTCGTTATAGGCTTTTATCCTGTGGTTTGGTTTTGTTGGGTGTTTCAGCTGTGAAAGAGAATTTTACTTTTTTTCCATATTTAATTTTACTTTTTTTCCATATTCCATGGAAAAGTTAAACTTAAAATAATTAAGGAATTTAACTCTTTTAGCCTTGTTCCTGGTACATGCTTTGTAATTGATGACACACAGTGCTGCCTGTGACAAGAAGTTGAATGAGTGGTGGCGGTGGACTCTTGTTCAGTTCTCCCTTTTCACTGTTACTCTTCCTTCGTGAGACCCTTTAAGTGAATCAAGATGGGAAGCTGAGAAGGGTGTCTGAAAATAAAACTGGAAATGAAAAGATGGGGTCTGCTTTCCTGTCAAAGGATTTAGACTAAATTAAATGGGACAAATTAAATTAAAGTTTTCATTAAAACACTTTACGTTTCATGGAAAGATTTTCCAGATTAGTGAGCTGAAGGTCAGGAGTAGAGAAAAATCTGTCCATATTCTTTTAGTCTCTGTGACACTTGTGTGGGTGATAATGCCACACCTGGGGCTTTGTCTTCATAACTGTGTATATCTTAGTTCAGGGTGTGAATTTTTATTCCACTTTTGGGTTTTAAGTCAATCTTTGAGATTTCCTGTTCCCCCCATATTTTTTGCTTGGCTTTGTATTTGTTCATAGTCAGATTTTCTGTGCTGAGTTTACTCCGTTCTAGAATGTCTGTTCCAGAATGAAGGAGGTAATTTCACCAGCTGTTTTGCAATTAATATACAAAGCACAAGGCAAAGAAGGTGGTGCCTGTGTGAGTGATCTTGTGTAGGATGTGTTAGCTTTCTCTGTATCAGTAAGCGTTTTATCAAAGCTGCCCAATTTATTCGTTTTCTCACTTAAAAGCCAGGAGACCTGGCTGCTGACCCCAGCTTCTCTCTGTACGTGTGAATTGGGAGGCTGGAACGCAGCAGCAAGAGTTCAGAAAAAACCCAAGACAACCCTAATGGGTAACAAATGTAAAGGATTAATACAAAAGGTGTTTTAACCATTGAGGTTTGACTAAAATAGCTCTGTGGTCTGTGATGAAATTGCAGAATTTTAAATGGGGAACTTTATTGTACGTGCTGGCTTATAATAAGAAAGCGTTAAATACGTTTCATCATTCTGGTTCAACTGCAGTTGTAATACCTTAATTAGTGGTGTCAGCTATCACCTGCTTATTAATTCAGGTTCTTATCAACATATTATCAAGCTCAAGGTTGGAGGGACAGGATGTTGCTGGAGTTGGAAAACAAATCTGGGATAATTAAGTACATTTTTAATCTGCGTCAAACACAAAATTATCTTCTCAAATGCATCTCTGCAGATATTAGATAATAAGCACTGAAGTAGACATTATTAACATCATAAGTATGTTGTGGCCCCAGAGCCTTTATTTTCAACCTTGGGGCAGAAAATTCACATATAGAAACCAAACCTATTCTTTATTTTTCTTACTCTTAAAACATGTGGTTAATGAGGATGTTTGTGCCATGGCAGCTTTCTCACTGTCATGGCACTCTGACTGTAAATGCAGAATTCAAACTAAATTACTTTGGCTTTTAATTTTACTTTTTTTCTTTTTTTTGGTTGAAATATTAATTCAGCTTTTTGGAGTACATTTTAATTCCGGTGCATCCTCTTATCAGAATATTAGCTGTTTTCTAGCCAAATCTCTTGTGTCCATTTTCTGATTCAGTCTACTTTTATCTCCATTTATGCACTTTAAAGCGTTCCTTCCCTGAAAGAGAATTTTCTCCCATTATGAGATAACATTATGTAATTTTTCTTAGCATTTATGGAACACAAGTGGGTACCAAAAGGTACTGCTTTAGAGGCGATCTCTGTGATAATAAGCTCTCATGAGAAATGAGTTCCCTTCTGTTTTGAAGAGGCAGAAAATTACAAATTTGAAGAAACACTATAATTTGAGGAAAATAGGAAGCTGAAGGGAGAGGAGAAAATTAGTCTCAGAATAGGGGGAAGCAATTAGTATCTTCAGACTAAATATACTCTAAAAGACCCTCTGTTGCCTCACAAATTGTACCTCTCTGAATGTAATAAACTTTGTCAAAACAATATTTACCATCACATTCTGTATACTCGGTTCTAGTTGCTGCGGCTCAGAGTTGATAAAGTCATAGAAAACTGGGTTTGAGGGGACCTCTGGAGGTTGCTGAATTAGGTCTCCTGCCAACTTATATCACACAGCAGGGACACACTGACTTTTGAAACTCTTCTTTATTGTTTGTTTCCTCATGGAAATAAAGAAATATTGCCAAGTATTCAAGAAATTGGAATCTTGACTTTTAGGGAGTTCCCTAACTTTACTGTGTTGCAATTTTAGTAAAGAAAACTGTTTTGAGAACTTTTTAATATTTAATGTTTAATTTTTTTTCTTCTAAAGGACCAACTGATGTAATTAGGGATTTTGTTAATGATCACAGCATAATGGCAGCTCCTTCCTTAATTGTTCCATGGTCCCATTTTCAAGGGCCTTCAGAGGAAGCTATTTCAGTCTGTTTGCTGATTTTCTTAAGAGCAGATTTTTTTTACTATTGTACATACTTGACTACCATCGTTCCACATTAATTCTGATTTGCAGTCTATTTAATTCTTAATTCTTGAATTATTCTACGGTTCTGACTTGTCACAATAAAATTCTTGGTGGAGGGCAGGAAGGAACAATTTACTTCTGTGTTGTTTCTCCCCCTGTAGAAGTACTCTAGGCAAAAAATGAAGTATTTGCTGCTTGGTGTATGGCCCTCTCCATTCTTACCAGCTTCTGTTTTCATGTTTCCTACTAAATGTGGCCTGGAAGTGCACTGTAGTTTAATAGCCTGAATTTCAGCTGTTGCCTCCTACAATGCCTTGTCTTTACCAGTAAACTGATTTAATGGGATTTTACATATATGTATGTAACTTTTCCTGGCAAATCCTTAAAGTGCTTTTGAATCTGAAAAACTGTAATGTCAAGATGATTCTTACTGTTCAGCGTGCATCCTCCATGTATCTGAGTCATACTTTGGTAACAAAAACATTTATTTTGTTACCATTAACCATGGTGAGTCACGGTAATGCAAAATGAAATTTGTGGGCTACTCTGCTTTGCTTTTCTTTATAAACAAGATGCAGCTTGAGATGTCTTAAAAGAAAAAAACCGGCATGGAGCATTTCTATATTAAATGACTTCATGTCATAATTGGGTTTTGGGGGTATTGGGGGACGTTTCTGCTCCTTAATAAATTATTGATTTGCATAATAAATGTATTTGGGGTCAGAAGCAGGAGGAAGAACTCAAGCAGTGTGTCAAACAACCAAGATTTTACTTCCTGCCCTTGTGATGGTTCACCGTGTTTGGAAACCCTTCCTGTGGGGTGAGGGTGCCCATCACCCAAGGGGAAAGTGGTGAGCAATCCCTTCCTCCCCAGTTAACCTGGAGAAAGCTGTTGCCTGGCTTGTGTTTCTCTGGTAATGTAGGTGTGTGTTTTAGAAAATGAGACTATTTATTAACCTGACCCGGTTGCCAGTTCCTTCTGCCACCTCCCATCCTTCTAGGGGAAAACCACAGGAAATTATTCTATCCGTAGTGATACTGGTGCTCTGTGCAACTCTCCCCTCCTGTCCTTCAGGATGCCTCCTTGACCTTTTTCACACTATCCCCAGAAAACACTCAAGCCTTTCAGGTCATTCCAGAATTAGTTTTAAACATTTGCAGCCTCCCAAACTACTTCCAGGTTTTTCTGGATACCAGCCCACCAGGATGTCCTTTTGGAGTCTTCTCTCTCTGCTTCCAAGGCCAATCGATTTGGCTGCCAGTCTTCAATCCATTCTCTTCATTTTCCTCATTATCCTGTCTCTGGCACCAAGCAGAGGAAGAGCCAAACCAAGTCTTCTCCACACGAATGAATTGTCTCACCTTGTCCTTTAGTTCCCTAATTCTTCAGGTATTTTTTGGCTGAAGAGCAGATTGATGTGTCTTTCAGATACAATCAGAATTTGTGCTCCTGTTAATCAGTTACTGCCATACATAAAGCTTGTATGCGTAAAGAAATAATATTTATACTTTCCTTATCAGTGTTTGAAAGCTGGATTAATTATAGCTGATCACAGTCGTAAATACACTTCAAGGGGTAGAAAAGCTAATACTCCTTGCACAGTTCTGATATTATTTTGAAACAATTAAAAGGCCTGTTGCCAAAGGAGATTATCTAATAAGTGTTTGATTTTGTACCGTGCAGCTTTCCATCAGCACTGTATTTTAAAAGTGGAAGAGAAAAGGTGATATTATCAGGGAGGAGAAGGAACTTTACAAAGATTCTGCTACTCTTAGGAGTGTTTGGAAAAGAAAACGAACTTAAGGCACTTGGAAGGGGTTCAGGGATTTCTTATTAGATATGACATGATATGATAAGTGATGTGATATGATATATAGGCAAGATTATTCACCTTTTAAATTCACCCTTCTGTATTCAAACCAAACTGCGCTTCCCTGATTTACTCCATGCCCTGGAATTTAGTTCTCTGCTACTGCCAGCCTGCCTTAGCAGTGCAGGGAGATGTGTTGCACGGGGCTTTGCAGGCTGCTCTGAGAACAAGGTGCTTCCAGGAAAGCAGATGTTCCTTGTCCGCCCACAGCGTCCTTGGCTCTGCGGTGGCCCGGCTGCTCGCGGCTCCTGCGGCTGGAACTGTGTGCTTTGGGTACAAATTTCCCACGTGCTGCTGGGGAGCTGGTGTTTCTCAGTCAATCTCTGTGGATCTGCTGCCTTTCCTACACAGCCCTATGGGCTATGTCACAGAGAATCCCAGCTGGACTCACTGCGTGGTGCTCCCTGAATGATTCCCTTTATGGCTCCTGGGCTGACTGGCTTGCTGCTGGACAGTTCAGAAGGGAGGGAACAAACTGGCATTCGTTGCTTTGCGTTCACAGAAAATTCAAGGAAACAAAGTTTTAAGAAATCCTAATAAATTACCATGTCTGTCCTTCTTCAGGAAATCATTAAAAAATACTATTTACATATGTGGGAATAACTGGTTCCTAAAAACCTTCAACAGAGATTTCCACACTTTCCCCAGGCAGTCTTAGCTGTAATTTGGGCTATATAACTTCTAAACTGTCTAACTTTCATCTTTCCTCCTGCAGTTTAAGCCTCTGGTCTCTTGGCAATTTTCAGGTGAAGAACTTATTTTGCTACAAAAGATGATAAATCTCCTGTACATCTGAGTCTGTTATCACATCTCTTCTCTTCCTTTCTCCAGCATGAGTAAATTCAGTTCTTTCCATCTTTCCACACAGATCTTGATTTATATACCTTTGATGGCTCTTAATATGCTCCTCTGGACTTTTTATATCTGGGCCTATTTTTTATTGAAAAGTGTCATCTGGAACAGGACACAGTGTTCCAGTAAAAGTTTGACCAGTCCTGCTTTGATATCTTGTTCTCAATCCCGAAGTTACTGAAATATTTTCACAGTTGAGTAATTGGAAGGCAGCACATCAACTCCTTTACTGGCATGATTTTACCTCAGCAGAAAATCTGGGCAAAGCGTCTGTTTATCAGAGAGTGTTTGAGGCTTTTCTGCTGCTGATGGGTAGGAAATATCACAAGAACAACGGATCTTGTACTATTTTTACCAGTTCAGCTGTGATCTGCCAATTAAACCAAGCTGATCATCCTTATGGGCTCGTTCCTGTGATAACTCCCACGTTCCATGCAGCCCAGGGCGAGGTGCGCTCAAGCCGCACCATCCCATGGTAGGATAACGGCCAAGGTCTGTTCCCTTTCTCAATGTTTGGATACGAAGCAAATGCATTTTCTTTGCCTCTAACAGACCTGGGAAACCTGTGTTTTACTGCCTTCCTTAAAGCAGGATGTCATGTTTTCCCTAACCTCTCATGCAGGTCCCGATAAGACAAAGTTTTTTCTACAGCACCAAGTGTTTGCTGACTCACCCTCAGGCTGGGCTACCAGCAAGCCCCAGATCTTCTTTTCTGCAAGAAACCTAAGTTAGTGCCATTGATTATTCCACCCCAAAAGCACTGCTTTGTGGTTATTGTAAGTCAATTGCCTCCTGTTCAGTTTAGGTTATTCCTCTCATTCAATTTCCTTTTGAATTTCAGCTCTCCAGCAGGCAGTGCAGCAGTTTGATGAGTGCAAATTTACAGTCTGAACAGGTTGTGGAATTTGATCTGTATAAATTTCACCTTAAACATATATTCATAACCCCAATGAAAATAATCACTCAAAATGTAATTAATCCAATTGCTTTTTCTAATTCCTCACAGATGTACTTTAAGAATGAAAAAACCTGCAGCTTAAATATATTTATTCCAAATTTTTCATTTTACGACTTGAATTTGCCAAATCAGTTTTCAGGGTTAGTTAAAGAAATCATATGGGCGTATCATAAAATGGTTTGGGTTGAAAGGGACCTTAAAGCTCATCTTGGTCCACCCCCTTCCATGGGCAGGGACACCTTCCACTATCCCAGGTTGCTCCAAGCCCCGTCCAACCTGGCCTTGGACACTTCCAGGGATGGAGCAGCCACAGCTTCTCTGGGCAGCCTCTGCCAGGGCCTCACCCCCTCACAGTAAAATGTCTTTTTCAGCTTTTGGAGTCTTGGGTGTTTATGTGTTTTGAGTTTGTTTTGTTTTTGAGCTGTTTCTGCTCTCCCTTCTCTGTGTTTCTGGTTCATCAAACAAAATAATCATCTCAAGTTTTGGCGTTCCAATGTCAAATGACCTGTGCCATTTTCTGTGCATCCTGCTCTGCTGGAGTGTCACTGGATGTCACCTGCAGGTATTAAATAAAGATAATAATAGGCCGATTGTTCCATCTTCATTTGTTTCGGTGTTTCTCTGAAGAAATGAGGCAGGCAGTTTCTCAAATGAGCAGACAGAGCCTTCTCTGTAGCTGTGGTCTTGTGCTGAGGCCAGCAGGACAGGGCTGGAACAAGCTAGCAATCCAGGCTGTCCAGATCTGAATCTTAACTGTGGACCTGTGACAGTAAGTGAGGAAGGATTTGTCTTTCACAAGTTGTAAAAGATGAAGTTGCTGGATTACATTTCATCACAAAAAATGTTTTATATTGCAGGTCAAGGTGCAGGTAAGTTCAAGGTGTGGGGAAGTCATATGCAGGGCCAGAAAACTAATAGACAGCTACAGCTCTGATATTCAAAAATACAAGTACATTTGTGCNGTTTCTCTGAAGAAATGAGGCAGGCAGTTTCTCAAATGAGCAGACAGAGCCTTCTCTGTAGCTGTGGTCTTGTGCTGAGGCCAGCAGGACAGGGCTGGAACAAGCTAGCAATCCAGGCTGTCCAGATCTGAATCTTAACTGTGGACCTGTGACAGTAAGTGAGGAAGGATTTGTCTTTCACAAGTTGTAAAAGATGAAGTTGCTGGATTACATTTCATCACAAAAAATGTTTTATATTGCAGGTCAACGTGCAGGTAAGTTCAAGGTATGGGGAAGTCATATGCAGGGCCAGAAAACTAATAGACAGCTACATACAAGTACATTTGTGCTCTTTAAAATTAGTACTTCTCTGCTGAACAAAGACCAATTTCATGATTTAATGGACACTGACATATGAAGACATTTTCTTAAAAGACCAGTTGAAGCTTTCGGGTCTTTTGGGGTAGATACATGGTGCTTAACAGCAAGGACATTTCCTACAAAATTACTGCTGGGCCTTTATTAGGTTTTAAAGATTAGAGATGACCAATTAGGCATGTTCCAGGTGTTTCCTCTACCATAGGTAATACTGTTTTTTATTAGAATTATGACCTTTATTTGCTTTTGAATCATGTCCAGCAAAATGAAATTGTCAGTCGTTATCAGTGAGTTGGATTTTGGTTTTGGGGATAAACCATGCGTGCCCTTATTTGTGCATAAGAGTTTCTTCCTTGCCAAAAACCCATGGATTATGATGAAGAAGGGAGGAAAATTAATTCCTCGCCAGAGTAAAACATAAAAGATATAGATATAGATATAGATATAGATATAGATATAGATATAGATTTATAAATTGCCAGTTTCTTTTTATAAACTGGCATTACTGGAGAGGGCAAGGTCTGTTGCTCAGCCATTCTTCTATGGAAAGTAAATGTGCTGTCTCACTTGAACTCAGTCTTCTGGCAACCAATGTGCATGGCCGGAGTAGCTGGCTTTAAAAAAACACAGCAAAAGTGTACAAAGAAAACCCCCACCCTTGTCTAGCCTAATTCCCTTGGCTCACATAAGGGAAATTTTGAATTTAGCAAATGGAACAAGTGTGCTCCAAGCCTGATCTGTTTGGGAGCAGTTGATAAATTGTGTCAAAACAGTCCTGCGTACTTGGAATTAAATCCTGCACATTTCTGAAGAAACACTTGCAAATATTATCACTCTGCAGAAGTGTCTGAAACAGTTGGTGCTGGTGCAACACTGGCCAGGCAGGAATGGAATTAAAATATTTCCTCTCTGCCGTCTGCTTGAGGCTTATCAGCTGCTGATGCCATATAGAAGCTTGGTCTGTCTATGGTACCCTGATCCAAACTGAAAATATTTTCCTGCGTAAACATTTTTTAAAGAAATCTTTCAGCAACTTGGNGCACCCACAGCAAAACACGAAATTCTAAATGCAGCTGAACTGTGTGTTCCTTCCCATTTTCTGTCCCCTGTTGGGATTGTGTCTGTGTGGTACAACTGGAGATTGGCATGCCAGGAGCATGACAGGGAGAGAACAGATTGCCTCCCTTCACTGACAGAGAGGAT
>VYZR01116358.1:3588-55995 GCA_013400675.1 Oxylabes madagascariensis
GTCTCAGTTAATAATCACTTACAGAAAAATATCCAACACGCCCCCCAACCATAACAAAAGGAGAAAATTACATTAACTGCAAACTGATCAAGATTTACCATGCCTTATCAGTAAAAGAACCAACCTTCCAAAATTGCTGGTAAAACTACAGTGGAGGAGGAGAGCTTAATCACGAAATGGCAGATTTTTTTCTTCCCTAAACATACACTTTGATCGGCTGCAGTTCAGCCATTAGAACTAGAATAATAGGATAATGGGACAAATGGAAGTATAACTGTTCACTGCTCCAAACATTTTCATGCTCTTGCATGTGTTTAACACACTCTTGATATGAAATAAGGTCCAGGCTCCCTTAGCAAAACATTCAATGTATTATTCAATGTTCCTAGCAGGGCTTTAATATGGATATACTCAAGCAAGAGACAAGAGCCTCAAATTACAACACTGAGGGCTGAGTAAAGGACAAGGTCCTGCGGCAGAAGATCATTGATACGAGACAAACACAGGAAACACATAATTATGTGATGATATCAGCCCCGGGCTGCAGATAGATGGAAGAGTTCTGTAGTGAGAAACAGCGTCTGCTCTCCCCCACGTCACAAGGTCGGGCCAACGCTTCTGTCTACAATTATGTTGTTCCCATCCCATATTGGTGTTCCTGGTGCATCGTAAGCGCAGATGGGGTTACACAGATATCCACAGATACAAGATACAAGCTAGCTACCTCCGTTTCCACACAACTATTTGAGAATGCATTAATGAAAAACCAATACAAAGAAAACAAACAGAGGATCAATGCAAGGCAGATTTCCCCTCCAAGAGGAGAAAAGAAAAGATTCCTAGAAAATAAAAGCAGACAAAGCGCTTATTTGAAAAGGAGAGAACAGATTTTCAATTACACAAAATATTAGTTGCTTTTTTCTGCAATTGTTTAAAACTGACTTCCTAGGTTTGTATAAATCATGTTGCTGATATTTTGTACAAACTTGCCACTTGCTTCAAGATATTTCCCTTGTTCTATTTAATACTGTTATTTGAATGCAGCCTTTAACATTATTCAGAATTACATCAAAATCATTAAATGCACAAGAAGTTCAAAAGTTAGTACATAAGAAACTCATGAAGAACTTAGGCAAATACATGTATAATGACTCATTTGAGACCTCTGACTTGAAAGAAACATGTCAGCAGGGGTATGACATGGCACACCAATAGATATCTAATATCTACACATATAATTAAAAAATTCTTTTTAGCTTGTTGGAGCTCTAATTTGGCAAGGCTATTCTTTTCCCTAGTTTTGTGAGGACTGGAAATGGGTTCCTGACATTCTTAGAAGTGTCTTTCCAACCCTTCTCTTGGTATTTACTTCATCTTCTAAATAAAAGGGAAGAAGAAAGGCTACACTGAAAACTAAATTAACAAGAGCAGTTTGGGGAGAAAATGACTTTCAAGTTGTTCTCTCTTCCAAAGCCAATCGCCTGCCCTAAATGATTCATTCTACACTTCAGGCCTCCAAGCTTTCTGGTTGCCTTAAGCACAAGGACAGCATGAAATAATTGAAACCAACAACAAGGAAAAACTTGATATTGTAAGAAATGGTACTGGACACACTCTTTAAAAACAGATAAACCAGTAAGAAATGGTAAAGCCACAAAAGGGACAAGGTAAAATGACCCAGCAGGTATTCTAAAAGGTGTAGCTATAAAAACAAGACACAACTTCAGCTGCACAAGGCTGTGGTCTCTTAAACAGACTTTGATGGTGGAATTGCACAGTATGGATACATTTCTTAGACCCGAGCAGAAGTGACACCTCAGTAAAAAAGGCTTCTGCAGGATTCAGAAAACAGCTTGACTGAATGCTTCTATTACTAGGGCTACTTAAAAGCACAGAAGAGGGAAAATAGTTTCTAAGGCAGACAGGAATGCATAAAGATGAAAGTCCATTACTCTAAAGATTGCAAAGAAAAACAGAACAAGGTCCTGGGAAGCCTGCTTCTCCATCTGAAGCACAAAGAGGTCCTCTGATATTGGAAGCAGTGATTTCAGTACTATATTCTCAGTGCCTATCATAATGCCTGCAAAATGAAACACAGAGATACACAAGTGAGGAACTTGTTTGGAAGATCTGGCATGAGGATGTGGTGGTGGCTACCCAAACATTGGGAAACAACTCAGCGTGTGGTAGGTACATTAAGTGACTTTGGAATGCTTCCCCATCACACCCAACAGCAGAGTTACCACAAGATGAACCAGCACTGCTGGTGAGGGTCCACAGCTGCACAATAGTTTCAGCACTAGAAGTTCCTTCCTGGCTTCCCAAAGCTCTGCAGAGCAGAGACATGCTTCTGGCAAGTAGAATGCCATATTCTCTCCCCTCTCTGGACTCCCATCAGTGGCCATACTTGATTCCCCATAGCAGACTGGATTCACCAGAGTTGGGTTATTTTGCTTCTTACCTGTTGCTAGAAGTCACTGCCCCCAATCCCTGCCAGCTTTGTATATAAGTGTATTTCTATTAGTCACTTAGCACTAGAGCTAAAACTCAGGATGTCTGCCCTATACCCCTTGCAAACATCCCAAAAAGAAGGCTGAAGAGCCCTGTTCTGGTTCTTCATCTCTCACATCTCATAAGTATCTGTTCAGCAATTCAGGAGTGAAAGGGACCTCCTGGGCTGGGACTATGAACTTGTATAGAACCCAGTCCTACAGTGGCTTTCACAGAGCCAGCAAGTTCATGTTAAAATCAGAGTAGCTTTCTAACAAAGGAAACAGCACAACAGGTTACAGCCATAATTAGTTTACCAAGTAGAGCTTAGCACTTCCTGAGGAGACAGAACACATCACATGAAGGAAGGACACGATGTCTTTTCAGCAGCTTCCTAATACTGTTTAACAAACATTTTCAGACTGCTGTTTAGTGTCATCTTTGACTAAAAAGACTTCAAAATGCCAAGCCCAGCAGGGCTTGACAACATAAGGAAGAAAAAAAAAAGAAAAAAAGAAGGAAAAAGAGAAAGGAACCAACTGCATGAAACACAAAGGAAATGCAGAACTTCATTTAAAGGGGTTCATAACTAATCATTTGGCAAGCTTTTACCACTCTACAGCCAAGGCTCTGAAGACTTTCTTATACTAATTCATGAAACAGAAAACCAAATGTGCACACGCTGCAGCACACCCCCGTCCCCTGTGTCAGTACAGAATTACCAAGCAGATCTCCATTCATTTAATTGTTTCCTTGAAGCCCTTGTGAGGTGCTGCACACTCACCCTGCTCCCTACAGTTACTCCTCACACGGGCTAAGGAGAACAAACAAGATGCACAGAGCTTTGGCATTTAGTGTTTTCTTAATAGGTGTGGCAAGAGCTCTTTTATCAATGAGAGATGGTGCAAGAACTGAACACAATACAACACCGCTGGAGCAATACTTTTGTTTGTTTTACTGCTCTTTTTTTCCTTTCAGTCAAACAGCAACACCTTTTAGTAGAGCACCCAGGCACTATTAATTATTTTACTTATTACATATGAACTAACCTTCTCTGCTAACACAGGAAAGACACACAAAGCACAGCTTATTATCGTGGATAAGTTAAGTTAGAAGCATAAATACAAAACTAAACAGGGCTTCCTGAAGCCACTCACAAGGAAGCTTAAAAATGAAATATAATCAAGCATCTAGCTGGATTGGCTGGCTCTCTCTGCAGCCAGGTTTTGAACTCAGTACTTGTTAAAATATGTACATAATGACAGCAGGGTCTGAAAAAGCCTCTTGCAAAAGCTAGGTATAAAATTAGTACTAGCTCTAAGCTAGGGTGTTTCTGAAAATTTTTTGCCTCATGAAATAAAACTATCGTAGTAGCCTTTTACAATTACTTCTTCCCATCTAATGAACTAATTAGAACAAGCAACCCCCACCAGGTAACAGACTTGGAATACCTTTTGATGTTTTAAGCTGAAAAAAGACCACCACCAACACCTGTTTCATGTTGTTTTCCTCAGACTTAAACAGATGAAGTCCTAGTGCTTCTCCTTGAAGAAGGATGAGGAGAGCTCTACATAAGGTTATTTGCTAAGATAACAAACCCCTGTAAAATAGCAAACTACGTGTACAAACATTTTCAACTGCAACTAAGAGGAGAATGTTTTCACGTGCAGGTTCTTTATAAACTTAATGACAAATCTTATGAAATTGCATTTAAAACAACTTCCATGAAAGTGTGAACAGAAACATTCAACTTCCTATTTCTATATTCCTTTTCAAAAGCACACTGAGGAATACACTACCACACAGTTCAACAAGCGACTAAGCAAGTAGAGAGGAACAATATCCAAACACAGGAATGAAACAGAGAGTTGCACAGGTTTTGAACCTACTTCACTTGATCACCATTAAGCGCAGAAAAAACCCCAAGTGCACAAAAAGCCACCAAAACAAATGACATTACACTATTCAACTAAGAAGCACCCACACCATGCCTAACACTTCTTCCCTGCTTGTGTTTCAGCCTTACCCTAGAACTTGAAAATGCTCAGAGATAAACACAACCTAAGTGCCCAGAAGTAACTTAGGTAAAAGCCTATAATCTCCACTTACTAACAGGAAAACCACTTGAAGAGAGTCTTTAAATTTTCTGACTACATTTTCACACACAGAGTTCTGCTTAAAGCAGAAAACTCAGAAAAAAAGAACTTAATGAGTATCTCTGCTCTCTAGACTAGAGCTCCCAATACAAGAAATACTCTACAGGTTAACAAAGTTCTTCTAGGCCACTATTGAGTTGCTAACAGTGGGAAAAGACCCTCGAGAGACAGCATAACCCCTTCCAACAACCACCCCCCTTATTGCTAACTCACAGTGCTCAGTTATTGCATTTGCACAGCGTCAAAGCCTACCTTCAGAGCTGAATTACAGCATCCTCACCCACAGAGCTGCTCGCTCTGTTACTAACCTTCTTCAACCAGCCTGCTTTTTTAACTTCTCAGGGTAATAAAGGACATCAAGATCAGCTGCTTTTCATGAAAAGCTTCCTCTCATCTCTTTAACCTGCTTTGGTTCCTGTCACCTGCTCTTAAATCACAGCTTGTAGTGAATAGCAGCTGTGTAGCTGTCATCTCTACCCCCTTCATGGTTTTGCAGATCTTGACCAAATCCTCTCTCAGCTATTCCCTTTCCACACAGAAGCGTTACACCTTCTTCAGTCTTTCCTCATAAGAGAGCTGCTTGATCTGCTCAAATGTTCTGAGAGCTCCTCCCTGTGCCTTCTCTGACCACAGAACGTCCCCTACAATGAAGCACAGCAAAGTGGGATTTATCTCCTCCATTCAAGTGTCCTGACCCCATGGCCAACAAACCTCCTCAGAAACTTACAGTACTGCCAGACAAGGAATAAATAAGACATGAGGTCTCACCCAAATTTGTCCATAGAGGATTCCTTCTTCCTTTGTTAAATTTTTTGCCCCAGGAAATAGAACGTTTTGTTTTGTAATTACACAGGCTGCACTGAAAGAACTGCAGGCACATCACAGATTTGTCACCTAGGAGAAAAACTGTCTGCTGCTACCCAAATACACATCAGTTAAGCAGAAAGTACCATGTCACTCCTACACGAGCCACAAAGCATGGGGTGACCACTTTAGCTCTCTGTTGGGCACCATTTATAGCAGTAATACACAGTTATGGGGCTCACCCGTTCAGGTAGAATTAACTGGTGTGTTAGTGTCACTTGTGTGAGATAATAAGGCTGACAGTTGCCTACGGCATAGGCAGACTCATTTGTACATTTTTCTCGCTTTTGTGAGGATCTGTGGGCAGGTTCCAAAGCTGTGGAAAGCTGATCTAGAAGTGCTGGTTGTCTGGTAACACTGCAGTTAAATTGGGTACTATACATTTCAGATGATTAATTCCTTCTGGCATATTGGAAAGGCTAAAGAACTACAAACTCTATTTAAATAAATTAGTTTGGCTGCATACCAATTAGGAAGCAAAAGCAGCTAACACTCTCTTGGAATCGGAGTTACAAGGAAGGTGACACTTGTACTTTGCTCTGTAAAAACTCTTGGGATATGTGCATGTATAGCCAAAACAATCAAAGCTGAGGAAAAAACACTTAAAGAACTTGATGTGAATCATCATGATCCAGAAATCTACTGGAGAAATTCCTTCCTCTTTGGCCAGACCTGTGCAAATCAGTAGAAAAGCACGAGGGACATAATCTTTACTGTAACTTACACATATTGTCCAGTTCAATTAGCTGGATTTACAGAATCACAAATCTGGAATTCACGGTGTAGTATTTCTTGATTCTTATGAGCATGATAAAAACTCCACCAGGACGAAAAAGCAACAGGGAACCATTGTCTTCCTCCAACATAATCAAGTTCTAACTTAACTCTGTTGGATGAAGGCACTCTACAACCTGAGAGAAATATGTCATGTCGAGAGGCATTTCTTGTTCCTCAGCCAGTCAAAATAACTTTGATGATATCATTGTCCAAATTAAAAGCAAATTAATTAAATTCCTCTCTTGAAAAAGAATATGAAGGTGTCCCTTTGGACAGCAATAGACGGTTGTTCAAAAATGCTTTGAAGTGTTTATTAGCTCTGTAAAACCTTAACAAAAATTAAGAACGCTTCCTATTTATAGCATTTTGTAATTTTTTATTATTTTATTTGAATCTGATTTTCTTATCACAGTTTCAGATTCCAAGACTCCAAAACCTCTGCAGCACAGAATTTCCTTGTTAGGGTCTGGAATAGACTAGAGAACAAAAAATACCCATTTCAGTATTTTGCTGTACACCTTGTACACCTTAGAGTTATAATCATAGCTCAGCTAATAACAAATGCCTCATATTTCCTTTGAAAGAAATACAAAATGTTAAATACAAAATTATACGCATATCTGGAGTTTGAAATAAAATCAATTTGGCAATAGCAAAAGCATAACAGGCAAAGACAGGGACAATATGATGTACATACACCTACCTAGAGTTGATGGAACCTCAAGGAAAGCTGCCATTACAAGGCAAGAAAAGATGCCATTACAACAAACGTAGGATGTTATGAGAAAATCATTAACTTTTGAACACGTTAATTTTCAATGAAATGTTGTGTCTGACCTACTCTCATCTGTTCAAGATAGGAAACTGGGAAGGCAGAACAATTACAAAATCAAGCAAGTCTGACATACTGACAAGAAAGGTAGAGTGGCTGGGGGATAATACAAAAGCTTTTGGAAGTTGCATTCATTCCTGAGCTAGTATGAAATGGCACACCATAATTCCATTCAAAGTTAAATTAAATTCATTGCCACCACTGTGAGACATTTTCAGTACAACATTCCACGAGGACGCCTTTAATTTTTTACCGAGGTCTGGTAAATAACTATAATGGAGTTCCCCAGGCTCCTGCACAGATTGCCGCTTCCACAGGGAGAACTGTGCTATTGGAGCTGCAACGCAAGGAACCAAGGCAAGACTGACAGACGTGCATGTGATGCCAGCACAGCTCAGGGAGGGCTGAACAAAATCTACACCTGTTTCACATACAGACTTATGCACATGGTTATGGCTTAGGAATGGTTCTGCTGGTTTGGGATTCACTAAATCGTGTGCTGCTGGAATAAGAAGGTCATTTGGATTTGCAGAGGAACTGAATTTATTCAATTCTTATCTAATATAAATTGAAATTTATTTTGCCTATAAACAATTAAACCTTTCAACACAGTAGTGTGAGTATAGTTGATTGTGGGACATTTGACTTCAGAACTTCATTTTTAGAGCTCAATATTTAACTTCAGCCAAGGGCCACCATTAGCTTGTAGGATTTCAGTACCACCCATGAAAGCTTAACACGATTCAATGTTAACTGGACATCAAAAGGGGGGTGAGGTTTGAGAAGCTTTAATGATTTGTTCTATATGTGAGCAACAGAAGAGCTCTTAAAAAGCTCTGTAATGAATATTAAAAAAAAAAATTATGTCCCAAATAAAATGGATTAATCTGAATGAAAGTAAAGTTTCATTTGCAAGTCATCTTGACTAGAACGGAGAACAATTTAACGCTTATGTTCATTTTTCTTATCGTGCCATTTCATTAACCTGTCATTCCAATTTCATTAACTTTTTTGTTTTGTCTGATAAAACTTAAACCTTCACTTTTATTAAAGGAGTAACTCGATCTGTTAAATCAGTAAAACAATCTGACGCTTCTTGTCCTTTAAAGCTCATTGCAAAAACTCCAGTGAATGTGTAAGTTAAAAGAAACAGGGAAACTTTCAATTTTAGAGTGTGCGAGAGTGAGGAGAAAATCATGTTGTTTCAAAGAACTTTACTGTCTGTCAGCTATGAGGATACAGTTTTATTGTATTTTGATAGATCATTATTAGATAATAAGCAAATAACATGGGGAAAAAACCCAAATCCTCATCCACCCAAACCACACACGCAAAACCAATTGGGTAATTAGCGTTTGCATTTAAAGCCTGTCGGGTGAGAGAGGACGGAAAATTACACTGTTTAGCTAGCGCTTAACTAGCCAAGCACCTGGACGGGGCTCGGAGCACCCCGGTCCAGAGGCTCTCGCAGCCCATGGCACGGGGCTGGGGCCGAAAAGGAGCCGATTGGTGAAGGCGGCCCGGTCCCTCCCGCCAGGGGCGGGCACAGGGGAACCTGCCCTGTGCCGGGAGCTGCCCGCCGTCCCGGCAGCGGGGCAGTGCATGGGGCGGGAGGGCAGCCGAGCCTTTCCCCGGACGCGGGGGCGAGCGGCAGCGCCGGTGCATGCGGTGGGGCGGAGCAGGGGCAGCCCGGAGTGATGCGAAGTTGAGGGAGGACGGAGCGAGGGAGCCTCCTCTGCTCGCAGGGCAGCTCAGCCCCTCAGCAGGTGCAGCAGAGCCCGGGCGGAGGCACCGGCGGGCCCGGCGCTCTCGGCGCCGCAGCAGCGCCGCAGCCCGGGCCAGGCGGACCCGGCTGAAGGACAAGAGCCCCGAGCGGAGCTGCAGTCGTCGGCTCCTTACCAGAGGCAGCGACGCGGAGGAGCGGCCCTGAAGGGAGAGAGGTGAGGGGCCTCGGCGGTACCGAGGGGCCGGGCGGTCCCGGCTGCGGTGAGGAGCGGAGGGATGCGGGTGGGGAGGTGGAGAGGGGCTGTCGTTCCACCTCGCTGCCTGTCCTAGTCTGCCTTCTCGCTCTTCCCTCCCGTAGCGCAAGGGGAAGCCCCCGGGCGCCCGCGGCGGGGGGGTCTGGTGTAGCGGGAGGAGGGAGAGCCATTCAAGGGGGAGGGTGAGAGTCGAGGGGCTGAGGGAAAGAGCTATGGAAGAGGGGTGAGAACCGGAGGGCTGAGAGGAAGAGCCGTAGAAGTGGGGGTAAAAACCGGGGAGCTAAGGGGAAGACCCGTGTCGTGGCGTGAGAGCCGAGAGAAGGATCCGCAGGGGAGCCGCGTCGATGCGGTGTCTCCGAGCGAGGGGACGGTGTGACCTGAGGAGGGAGCTGAGGGGTGTGGGGGAGCGCCGTGTCCTGAGGGGCGCTAGAAGGACACGTCCCTTCCCGCCTTTTTCGTGAGGGGCGCTCGGGCGGGCAGACAAGCGGGGCCCGGGGGCGGCGCGCCCCGTACCTGTGTGGCGCGGCAGGCGGGCGCTCATCCGGCGGGCTCCGGCGTGGTCGTCGTCCGGCGCCGCAGCGGCGAGTGTGGGGAAGCCCGGCAGGTGCCGGCGCCGCTCCTTGAGGAAGTTTGAGCGCCGTGAGGGCAGAGGGAGCGGGAAGGCCGAGGGGGGCACCCACCCGCGGGGTCCCTCAGCGGCGGCTCCGCAGCCCTGAGGGGAAGGCGCGCGCGCGGCGCTTGGCGCGCGCCGGGCGCTGAGGGCGGGAGCGGCGAGAACGCGGGAATCGCCGCTTCTCGGACACAGAATTCCGGCGTGTTTCGCCCCGTCCCCATTGACTGCTTGATGTCGCCGTGAGGGGCTGTCGCCGACAGCCGCCCCGCGGTGGTGTCAGCGGGGGTTAGCACCGCGGTGTGTGGGCGCCGAGCCCCCCTTGTCGGGTTGCCACCCGGCTGCCAGCTTGGGGTCGGTGGTGTGAGGGACATGGTAGAGCTGGGATGGCTCCCAGAGCGCCTGGGGTGCAGTGCCCTCCCTGGATATTCTCCGGGTTTCCATCCCAGCCGCCTCAGAGGGAGCGGCGTTGCGTAATTGCTGCTGCGCCTCCCAGTTGGGCTCGAAAAGGAGGAAAACGGTCAAGCGTGAACTTTTCGGGCGACACGTCGCTGAAGTTGCGGTGTTTAAGCGGGTATCAAGTGGCATCTTGTCTCTTACTGTCTCCCTGCTCGTTTGAGCCCTGGCCGTGGAACAACAGGGAATGGTTGGGAATTGCGCAGCCCGTTTCGCATGCTCATCAGAGTTCCCTGGGGATGGACAGCAGGGAGCAGCTCCAGTAGTAGGCATCCTTGAAGGTCTCCTCCCCCAAAGCAAACACCTTGAAATGAATAGTTTTTGATTTTTTGTTTTCGTGTTACAACCAAGTGACTTAGTTTTGGGAGTAATTCACATTCTATTACTTATTTCCAGACTTTTATTGCCAACGTTTTCTCAGTTAACGTTTCTAGTCAGAAGCTGCCTGCCTGCTTTTCCAAGCAATTATCACACAAGGTCACTTAGATTTTCAGCTGAGCTAGTTTTAAAGCACCGACACTACATAGCGTGCAATTAACCTTTGCTTCACGTTTCCTTGTTTTCGTTCCTTTGTTTCAGTCATTGATCCAGGCCGAGCACTGGATACTGCAGTGGCTTTTCTTTTCCAAAAGACCAACCAGTTTGTGCTGGAGTCTTGTGCTCCGATGCAGCTTTCATCCTGTTGTGAAAATATTTCGGTTGACATACAAGGAAATGAGTATTTAGCACAAAATGCTTGTGATTTAATTTTCCTTTTTTTGCATGTTTTAACAGAAACTCTTTATAGAAAATGAGAAAAGGAAAATATTTGTTTTGTGGTGTGTCTGTTAAATAATTGAGATTCAGAGGTGAGAATCATGTCAGTGTTTAGTAAACAGTAGCTTTTATTTTCTTAGGGTGCTTCTAAACAGTTGGGTTGTTCTAAAGCAGGAATTGGGTGGAGAAACCCATGGGATTAACAAGGGCTGGAGGAGAGGACGTCTGAAATGATCCTGCATCCTTCTTCTGTGCAGGGTGATGTCACCTGAGCTCTGAGTCCTCTCCATGCCCCTGTGAGTGGATTGGAGGGAAGTGGCTTGCTGAGTAAGTGCCAAGGAAGCAGTGGGTTGATTTTGGGGGATTGAATTGGTGGCAGTTTTGGCTCGGTGCATGGCTACTAGCTGTTGTGCCTTGCTGGCATAGCTTTGTGCATGGCCTTCTCTGTACCTGTTGAGAGGTGCACAGAGGATATGGTTTGCTGGAATACTCTTCCTGCTACTTGAAAAGTGTTCTGCAATAATTAAAAGTGTAACAACGTCTGTCCTGACTTGGGTATTTTATAATGGATGTTCTTGAGTGTCAGATACTTTAGTTCTGACTTAAACTGCTGAGTGTTCATTGCCCATGCCTGCTTTTCCCGCTGTTTTCCACTTTGGGCTCTTTAAAGTGCTTTTTGTCCACATCGCTGTTTTAACCAGGTTGCTCCCTTCAGAACAGCACAGGAATTTACCTGCATTTATTGCTTATTGGTCAAGTCCCTTGTCTTTTACTTAGAAGAGAAATCCCACTGCACTATTAAAGCTTATTGGGTTGTTCGTGATGAGATCAAATTTGTGAGATGCTTAGCAAATGAAATAACTTTTTTTCTCCAGCTCCAGACTTTCAGCAAACATTTTTATTTCTATTTGATCATTACAAAGTCATGTTTGTGAAGAGAACAGAACTGTGTTTGAGAAATGCTGATACATGAGAAGGATTTGACATCATTCACCTCCTTTGTTGGTATTTCTAGTCCTCAGAAAAATTTCAGCATGGGTTGACCTCTTATTGTTGTTTTAGAAGGTACTTTTGGGCTGAAAACTGACATTCTGATACAGCTTCAAGTGTTTGTGAATAGGTATTGTAGAGGGCTCTTCTCCCTGTTTTCCAGGAAGTAAAATACACTGGAAGCATTTAATAGAATTCTCTGTCCTTCCCCCAGGACAGCTTTGCTGGGAGGCAATTTCCAAGACTTGTGACATAAGGTTTCTAGAACCCTTTGCTGAATTATTTTTGATCTTCTATGACACTTGGATGTATGTATATTAAAATGCTCAGGGTGTGAGATCCTGCTATTCCTTGTAAGAAGTAAGTGTTTAAATGGTTTGTAGCCCCAACTGTGGCTATGAACTGGTTTGTTATGACCATTTGTCTTAAGCAGCACAGTTGTCATGGCCATAATTTTATTTGTATAGGGAAACAAGCATAGCTTTCTTCTTTGCTCTGTGCTGTTTTTTCCTCCCATGAATGGATGGTTCAGCTTCATAAAAAATAAGCAACTTAAGACTGTTTTCCCTTCTTACTCAGTAACTAAAGGGAGAGTTAATGGGAAGTCTTGAGTCAGCTTCTGATTCCGAGCTGGAAGTGAGCCTTGATGCCCTGCAGAACCAACACGCTTTGAAAAAATTCAAATATTAAGGCTGTGTCTCAGTGTATTTAGAGGGATTTAACAGAGTGAATGTCGAAGTTGGAGGACCTTCCAAGTTGCTTAATTCTAGACTATATTCCGTTAGAGAAATTATTTTTACCACCAGTCTGGAAAAAGTTATTTAATTTATTTGTTATGCGTGAAGATGGAGCGCATAAGTGTGACCAAAACTTCAAGCATCAAATTTAGACCCTCCAGGATTTTAGATTAAAATACAGTTACATATTTTGTATTTGATTTGTTTTGGGTTTTTTTTCCGCAACCCCCATCCAGTTTGAAAGTTATTTGACTTAAATCAAATGAATAAAATGCTCTGATGCCAGGAGCACCAGTTCACGAAATAGACATTTTAAAAAGTATTACAAAAAATTTCAACAAAAATTAAGTGCTAGCGTTAAAAAAATTGGTAAAAGCCCTAGCACAATGCAAACAAAAAGAGAAACAAAAAGGCCTCAAGGAAACACATGGCCAGTACTCGTGTGTTCTTACTTGCTCTTAGCTTTATTTTCAGAATATCGTTGTCTTCCCAATTTAATGTTTCAACTGAGAAATGCTCAAATTTGAGGCAAAGTGAGATCTGACTGACACTGCAAAGTGAGGTTTTCTGGCTGACCCTGCAAATAAGATGAAAGGAGCATCTCTCTCTGAATGAAATCTGGGTGAGGAGCAGGAGTTCTGCCCAGGATACTGCTTTCGACATGAGATGCACAGCTTGCTTGTGAGGTGAGATGGGAAGTGTGGCAGCAGAGCCCACTGCCTTGACCAACCCCAGCAGCTGTGGTAGTACTTCATGTAGTGTCTGCTTCACATTTCTAAGTGCTAGGGATTTTTAAAATGAGAGAGTTGTTGGAGAGCGTAGGTGCTGTTTGCAAGGAGCTAAATGGGGGTTTTTTGTAGGTTTGCTTGGGAAGCCACTTCTTCCAATTTATCCTAATGGAAACATCTGCTCTAAAGTACCTCTTTTTAATAGTGTGGTATGCTGAGGTGGACCTTGTAGCAGTATCCTTCTCAGGAGTGTTCTTGGCTAGAAGGTTGCTGCCACTGGAGAGCTGGGTTTGGCATCGTCCAAAGCCACCGTGTCCATCAATGCACCTTAAATGCCAACAAAGCTTTGTTGGAGAAGTACACCCCTGATGAAGCCTTGCTGGTCCTTAGAAGAACATTATTTCCGGAAGCTGAGCTTTGAGGGGTGTGTGGTGATGTGTATGGTGTTTGGTCCCTGGGCGCAAAACTTTATCACAAGTCATCAAGCTTAAAATGCTTCTGTGAAGTTTTGCCCATGCACATTTTGCTTCCTAGCAGTGCAAAGTGGAAAATTCAACATGTATTTCAGTAACATGTCTGGATAGGGCAGTCTAGTGCTTGGGGCATCCATGACTCGTGGGGCTAAAAGTAAATGGGAGCTGTTGGTGTCAATCTTGTGAGGACTTGTGTGGAAACTTGCCCAAGGACAGTTGATGATTATCTGAATGTTTTTTTTCAAGTTGAGAATCTTGAAAAAGAGATCTGAGTGAGTAAAATACAGCAGTAAAACTGTTATATTTCTTTAACCACTCCTGATGATAAATCCTTAATTGCTGTGCTTTGTGACACTTTGGTAATTATTTTGCTTGTTTATCAATTAGCTTTTTTTCATGGAAGTACACTTGAGGATTGTAGTATTCCAAATCGTTTTATCGCAGCCTGTGGTTTTATTAGACTATGAGTCTTGCCTTAAACTGCTTACTAATGAAATAATTAGAGGTATAGGCTATAAAGTTATTTCTGTTTTAAACCCCTGTCAGGTATTTATTACTATGTAGTGTTCATGTTGAAAAAGTTTTAGTTGCTTTCCAGAAGTGGAGGAATACCTACCTGGGAAGTGCCATTTTGGTGGGTAGGAACAGACACGTGCATGTGTAGGAAGCACTTGGGGTGTGCCTGGATGGGTTATTGTTCATTTGTTTTGGTTTTACACCCAGATCATTCTGGGAGTTGTAGTCTTGGAGATGGGAACCATCTTCGGCTTGACCCTTGTAACCTTTGGATTTATTTTCTCTTTTCCCTGATATTTGTGAATTAACAGATTGTACTGAAGTCTCAGGCTGTCTTTGAAAATCTACAAGCCCTGTCTTTAGACCGTTTTTTTCTTGAATTATTTTCTAGTCTTACTCAACTACCGGTACTAGAAATTTGCAGAAAGCTTATGTGTATTTAAAAATTTTTATACAGCTACAAAAAAAAAAAAAAGCCTCAACCCTTACTGGAGTGTATCTTGCACCTTTTAGAAGATTCTGAAGTTGATTTCTGTCCCCTGTAGCTCTGATAGGTGGTGTGGTCTTGCTCTTAAAATCAGAATCTCGGGATTAAACTATACAGGAAAGCTGTTACACTACTTTTACCCTTACTCGAGGCCCAGGTTCTACTAGGAGATAGTTCAAAGCGGGCACTCAAAATACAAATCTGAAAGCAGCGGACAACAACTGAATTTGAAGAAAACCGACCTGTAAATTTCAAAACAGAACCTATTAATTAACAGACTGAATAAGCTAAATGTTTTTGACATGTGTGGTGCTGCTGCAATTATTTTAATTGAGCCTGAGTAAGGGCAAAACATGGTGAAACAAAGTGTTTTTACTTTATTCCAAGTTGTATTTCCCACTGATGAAACAAACCTGTGGTAGTTTCCTTTGTGATTGTGTTTGTGTGGCTTGTTAAAATGTGCTTATTTGCTATAGGATGAAGTCAGAAACAGAACAAAGAAACTCATTGAGTGCTTCTGGGTGTCATGTGATGGCATGACCAGGGAGAGCTTGTACCAAGCTGAAGCCAGCTGGAGAGAAAAGCATCCCTCCAATAATTATTGAAGTTAAGTGAAAATCCCAGTAAAATGGGTTTGAGTTTAAAACTGATGTTGTTTTGGGTCCTGAGGCTTGTTCATGAGGCAAAATTCATGCTTGGGTGATGGTAGCATATAATTGCAGGCACCAACAATTTGGGCTCACAACAAAATGCACTGCAGTTTCTTCCAGCCCTTTCTTCAGAGGGTCATCATAGCAAAGGAGATCCAGTCATTAATTAAAGTGTTGAAAATCAGTGTCAGGTTTTGTCTTTTTTTCCATGTTTTTAGCACTTCATTCAGCCACTATTTCAGCCTATCTTTTGATGCCAGTGTGAGAGCAAGGACTTCATGGGCAGCTCTGACCCTTCAGTGGGGGCATCTTTATCTCCATCAGCTGCTGTGGCACCTAGGCCTTGTCCTCTCTGCGGGTGGGAGGTTTCCTTTTATTTTCAGCACTTGGTCCTGTGGAGAGTTATTCTGTTCCTGGTATCTTCAGGGCACGGTGGTCACACAGCAGGAGCAGGGCCGGTGAAAAACATCTTCACCAGCACTGGCGTCCCCTGGAAATGTGGAATAACCTGTTGGCTTCTGTCTGTTAATACTCCCAGCCCTGGTGTCGCAGCAGTATTTCTGGTTCTTTCTGGGGCAAAATGGCTGCAGCAGTTTGAGAAACTTACGGTTTCAGGTCTGGGTACTTGGAGGAAAGGTCTCCAGGAGCTGAGGGGTCTTGGTCAAGGGACTTGAGCTTCATTGCCAAAATACCGTGCAAGTTCCTGGTAGCGGTGAAGAAAAATGCGTAATTTGTCAGGAAAGGTTCTCACGTCGTGTTGGATGAAGCAGACAAATCTCTCCCAGGAATATGTGTGTCTTGCTTGCAAACAGATGGCTCTTCGCTGTGTGCAATCAGCAGTTGTCTTTCCAAGATGCCGGGGGTGGGATATCCATGGGCAACGAGGAACAGCGCTGCGTAATGGAGAGCGCCAATGCGGAGAAATCTGAGCCACTGGCACACGGAGCCAGGTTGCCCTCGGTGGAAGGCACGCAGGTTTTGGAGCCACGTGTGAGTGCTTGGCTTTGCTAATCCTCACTTTGTAAAGTGTTACAAATTACAGGGATCTCGAAATGCCCCATTTGAGATGACCAGTGCAAAACAGGACAAAAAGGACTGGCTGTTCTTGCTCTATTTGCTTTTATTTGGGTTATTAAAATGCCCAAAGAATGTCTTTTGATTTGTTTTGACTGCCCTACCTGGTAGGTCTACAGAGGTTAATGTTTCACAGGTTTCAAAATCTTGATGAAACTCAATTCCGTGCAGTTAGTTGGGCTGAACTTGGAAAATGGATACTCATAAAATACTGACCTTCAATAAAGTTTATATTTTTTACTGTGTATTGTTTGCTCAGTTTTAGTGTGTAGAGTATTAAGGAATGCAGGTCATGTGGAGTGGAAGATGCCTTTGCCCTGTTGGAACTTAGTTCACGTTATGAAAATATTTAATTAGACTTGAATCCTTTACTCTCAGGGAAATCAGATTTTGGCTGATACAGTCACTACTGCAGCGTTATGACCCCAAAGCATGCAGGCCTTGCTTGGGTTTGTAAGGGACTTGATTAAAAGATCAAATTATTGCTATTAATAGATGTGGATATCCTGAGTAGCTTTAGAATATAACCACTTCATAAAGATAATATTTGTAAATATTTAATCTTTGTAGATATGGTCGGTCTTTTCAGAAGTTTGGGACAGTTTTCCATAGCTGTGAAGAATCACAGAGCACTGCTTCCCAAAAGCCAGTGGTGAAATGCTACCAGGAGTGTTATACTTTGGCCACTTGCTATAAGGTCATCTTAATAGGACAAAATGCCTTGCATAGTGGTCCTATTCCCATGTAACTTCTGAAAGATCCATCTACTAGCATGCTTATTGAAAATATTTTGTGTGTAAACTGTAGAACCTGTATTTTGAAGAAGTGCCTCTTCTGCCATGCTATCTGTGAAGTGAGGATTTCTAAAATCCTTTTTCTACTGTGGTTGAGTACAAAAGCTTAGGTAAAACCCTTCAATGTTTGATAAAACCTGTTGCACATACAATAAGTGGTTACTAAAAGTGATTTCATAAATTGCATATCCTTTTGACTCCCTCTTAATAGTTCCTTTGCTGTTTGCATAGCTGGCACAGTAAGTCTGACAGAGGATTGCAGTGACATTGTAATGTGTATAAATCTTCCTCTTTTGTCTGTGGATGTTCTTGTACTCATTGAAATGCTTCAGTCATTGGATAGATGATGTTGTTTGGGAGACTGTACAAAGTAATTGCAAAAGCCTACTCTTGATACACGTGTCTTACTGATTTCCTAATTTATTCATTTAGTTGAAAAAGGAGCCTGTAGTTGAAAGCCAGATCACACCACTCATCTAAAACATTGCAACACAGAATAGCAATCACAGCACACACTGTGCCTCAGCAGTTAGTAACAGGATGTGTGATAGGGAAACTTTTAAGGACGTAAATCCAAAGGTTGTACAATACCTGGTACCAGAGTCTCTTCCCAGATAATTTCCGGGTTTCTCGCTCTGAGACTCTGCCCGTTTCTGCATTTCTGATGGGGTTTTTGCTGCTTTTCAGCACGTGGGTCACTTAGTACCAAGTGCTTCCTAATCTTAAACTGCAGTCTGGTGCTTGAAGTCGGCTTCTGGGCCTGGTTTACTGTTGCGCTCCTAAAGGATTAGGGAGCAATATTTTGGGATCCTGTGGAATATGTACAGCACAGCAAACAATATTAGAGGTTAAGAACATGTTTTACAATTCCCAGCTTAAAGGAATGGTTAAGAGGCAAGTTTTAGCTTGAAGGTCATGGTCTTCCTTACTGTGATGTGTTAGGCCACTAATTAAAACCTTCCTGCTTCCATGATAAAATTATGTTCTGAGATTTGCTGTCAGACGTAATTTGGTCAGTGCATTTCTTCATATAGGTAGCATTTCTGGGTGCTTGGCAAAAAAACACTGATGTGGACTGCTGTTAAATATTAAAATGTTTGGGGGGAATGTGAAAAATTGGAGATCTTGAAAGATGTGTAAAGGGGAAGAGTTTTTCTTTTCTCTGGTCATTCCTCCACTGTTTGGAGTCAATGCACTTCATGCGTATTTGTGTCATCTATATTTTGTCTTTAATATCAACTGCGTGTATCTGGCTGACAGCTAAGATTTGGGTTGACTACACTTATTTTTAGCATAGAATCATCCTGTACTCAATATTAGTGAAACCTATTCTTTGTCTTGGAATATTTTGTTTGTCTTTAAGCATTATATTTAACTGCAAGTGCCTTCTGTTAGTCATTCCTGGCTATCTTGGGCTTGATAAAAGGCTTTGCTCACAGGGCCTTTGGTCATGCAGCCTGGGTTGTAGGGCTTGGCTCTATATTTGTATAGCTGAGGTGTTAACAAGCCTCTGGAGGATGGGTACCACGTTCTACCTGTAAAACTATTTGTAATAGCAGCTAGAGCAAACAGAACTGTGCATGAGGTAAGTTCGTGTCAATGGGCTTTCGAGTGGGCAGGGCTGGAGCAGCAGTGAATTGGGTAATGTCAGGAAACAATCTGAGATCAGTGGTCATTTCTTTCCCTATTGTAATGGTTCCTTTCTCTTAAGAGCAGTAGTAAACCATAGTCAGCAGCTGCTTATGTTGGCTTTCTGGTTTTTTTCCCAGAGGCAGTTTGTAGTGCTCTCCTTGACCAGTTTTTCTTCAGCTTCCCTCAGCATTTCTCTTGCTAAGTTTTCAACCCTGTGTCTCTTCCTACAGCTACAACAGCACATTTGATCCTAAGAGGAATAAACACCCTGCTGATGTTTATCTGTGACGAAGGCCGCAGTTGGGCATGGTAGGGTGAGAGTGGCTCCTGAGGGGACACTGCCCTGCTCATGGTTTCAGTTTTTGACTTCAGTGGGAAAACTGAGGTCAAATATGCCTTGGGTGGGAGAAAAGCAACTGGCTCTGGAGCCTGGCATGGGCAGTTGCTGTATGTAACTGAAAATTGGTCAAGGTCTCTCTATCTATGTGGAAACTGCATCAGATCTGCAGCTTTTCATGCAAGTTCAGTTGCTGATTAAATACCTCTTTCTTCTGAAAAGAAAAAAAATTAAAAGTAGTGTTTCTGCCTTTTTTGTTCCAGTTGGTTCAGATGCTGATGTGAAGTTGTGAAGAGTTTTCAGCTTCTAGAGCAGAGTTTGTGTTCTTCCTCCTAAAATACTGACTTGTGTAATGAGGTGTAGTAAAGAGAGGGGGACAATGCTGAGAGCAAGATGAAGGAATTAATCTGCATGTTAACACTACAACTGACAATCTCCAGTACGCACGGTTTGCTAAAATACATGAAAATCTCACACTTCCCCTTTTTAAAAAATAATAATATTCCTGGGATGCACACATTAGCTTTCCATTTGGGCATGGTAATTTCATTGCTAATTAGCTCCCAGATCTGGGCCTGCAGAGGTGGCAGCCTGATCCTTTAACTTGTGCTGTCTCTGTGAAATGGTAATGAGTAATTTGTGCCCTTCGGGTAAGGTGGGAGTGATCAGCAGCTCAGAGATTGCTCCTTTGCTGTCAGAGGAGCGCTGCTGTTTGGGATGAAGGGCACCTTTCCCGGCAGAGGTCCTGCTCAAACTGCCAGGTAAACTCAACAAACCTTAGCAAATCTAGAGAAAGGCTGAACGGAAGGGAGGAACTTAGAAAAGCAAATTGCATCGCTGAACTCAAGCTCTGTAAAACTTCCTTTGCTGCTTTTGAAGTCAGAAGTGTTCTTGGTTAGTGAATAAAAAGGACTCTATATCCTTATGTGTAAGTGCCTAAGAACTGTTTAATCGTTTGAGTAGTGATAAATGTGGGAGCAGTTTGTATTCAGGCTGTGCTGGATGCAGGTGAGTGAGAGGCTCATCTGCTTCTGGCGCTCTCTACAATGGAGGAAAATGTGGACAATGGTATTGCTGGCTTGAAAATAGCTATTTCTGAGTTTCAGAAATAGCAGGTAGGCAGCCAGGGGTGTAAAGCAGAAAAAAACCCTCAAACATGCCAAAAAGTTCTATTAGCGATGATTAGCAAATTATTAAAGATTGGCAGCAAATCTAAATGTAATCTTGGGTACATGTTCCAGGACTGTAATTGACTGTTACACCAATTATTAATTGGAATTTATCTAAAATAATTTAAGATTGATGTTTATATAAATGGCATTAAGTCCTAATGTTTAAATCATTATTCTAAAAGTCAGCTAGCACTACACTTACTTTAATGTCATTCAGTTCATTTCTACATTGTCCAAGCTTCAAGTATCAGAGCTTTGTGGAGAAGGGGGGGAAAGACCCTCCCTCCTATTCTTTTCTTCTGAAAGTCATTATTTCCTGTGTAGTCACACTTCTTGTTGTAGGTCCTGCTTGGTCCTTCTGGGTGAATGGAAAAATACTTCCTTAAAACAAATAAATCATGATTTAGAAGTGTTTTGGTCAGCTGAAAACCTCTCCAACAGTCTGACTGTCAGGAGTGTGCTTGATTTTTCTGCAAACCTTAAAAACTCACACTTCCTCTTTCATTTGAAAACCCCCACATACAGGTCATTAAACCTACTCCAACAGCTAATCATAAAGTTCATGTTTAACTTCTCGGCATGTCTTTTTCTTGCTGTGCTCCAATAGGAGAACTGTTTACAGTCAGCAGTTGGTTTCACTACTATGAAGCCACTCTGCGTGTGGCTCTTGTCGATATCCTTGTGTTTAGGGCTTTTTGGCTGAAAGGAATGGCTTCAATTCAGCGATCGTTTTGTGGGTGGTATTTGGTTGGGTGTTGTGTTATGTTTTGGGGTTTTTTTTAAATGCTAGCAAAATTGGATTTTCCTTTTCACCCTCTGTGATAAAAGGATGTCGCGTGCCAGCTCAGATGCCAAAACAGTCTTGTTTAATGGAGGCCAATCCTAAGAAGGAGGACTTAAGATAGAGGTACAAAATGGATTTATATTGTTAACCATCCTGGAGAAATGCATCATTCTCTGTCTCTGGGCTTTTCTTTCTCTTTTCTGTCAGGACACCTGGCAATTCTTTATCATGCTCCTGGTGTGCAGGAAAGGAAGGCAGTTGCATTGGACATTGATCCTTTTTATTTATTTTGGCAAGTGATTTGTTCTGGGAGTTCACTACCAGAGTGTGGCTGGGAGTTAGTAGGAAGAATCCCTGAGCTCTGGTTGTGATTAGCTGGCTTCTGGCTGAACACCACCTTGGTGTTGTCCTGACCCTGGTAGAACCTTCTGTGCCTGGGCACTGCCTGCTGCTTTGGGAGATGAGCCCAATCAGAAATTCCCCCTGGAATAGGCAAGTCTGTCCTGGTGGGAATGCCTGCTGTGCTGGGGGAGCTCATTGCTGCGGGCAGTTGGAGTGGCAGAGTGCCTGGGAGAGAGCCTGGAGCTGAGCTGGGGTGGCTGTGTGTTGATGCCCTGCTGATGGCAGCGGGCACCCACCTATTCCCCAGTCTGCCAAATGGGGATGAGGCTTGTGATGAATTGGCTTATGGAATGCTGTTACCTATTGCCCTTGTTCCTGCTGAATTCAAACCTGAGCTCCCTGCTTGTCTGGCCAGGGCATGAAATGATGAGGCTGCAGGTTCCTGCCAGAAGTTCAGTAGAAGGTCAATGCAATTTTTCCCAGTAAAAATGTCACATAATCGGCATTTCTCTAATAGCATCATGTGTTTAATATCGCTATGGCTTGGCAGGTCCTGTACGTATATTTTCCAGCTCCCGTGGAAGGTGCTTATGTTGAAAAGGGGAGTTGCATAATAGGTTTTTGAGAAATGATTATTGTTTTACCCGTTCTGAAGATACCACAAGGTAGAGACTGCCAGGGAAGTGTGTTGTGTCATCTCTTGACACTGATACACTGCAAGAGGATAAAAAATAAGGTTTGGTAAATGTTTTTAGTTACAATGCCAGGTTTTCATGTTAGTATTCAGAATACCTTCACAAGGAGTGAAATGGCCAATGTGATTCCCATTTAAAACTTGGCTCCCAGGTAAGTGTGGGGAAACACTGTCAACATCCTAGGGAAAGATAGCTGTAGTTCCCATAGCTTTTGGTGGCATGTGTGTCACCCCAGCCACAGAACATATGCCTTAGGGCTAAGGATTGTCTCTTCAGTGCTGTGCTCTAGCCCTCGGATGAGGAGATGGAAGTAGAGCCAGCCTGTGGCAACGTGTTGGATTGTGATGAGCCCTTAGGCTCCCATAACCTTTGATTTCTGCTGCTGATAGAGACATAACTGAGTTTCCCAGTCCTGTCCCTCCATTCATGGTTTTGTAATATCGCTCTTGTTGACAGGAGCAGTAACTCAATACCGTGGGAATGCTTCTGGCATGGGGAGATGGAATCAATAATGGGATTTTTCTGAGTTTGTGTAATCATTTTTCTTGGATGTTTCCTTGGCGAACCATATTTACTTAGTTTTCTAACACCTTTCTTAGCTAAGGAGTGTTATCCTCTAGCAGGGTCCTGTGCAGGATAACTGAACATGGGCCAGGGCAGTGATTTTCCCTCTGCACTTGGCACTTTGAGACCACACCTCAAATGCTGTGTCCAGTTCTGGGCCTCTCACCTCATGAACAATATGGAGGTGCTGGAGCACATCCTGACAAGGGCAGTGAAGCTGGTGAAGGATCTGGAGAATAAGTCCTGTGAGGAGTAACTGGGGGAGCTGGGGATGTTTAGCCTGGAGGAAAAAAAAAAGCTCAGGAGAGACCTAACTGCTTTCTACAACTACCTGAAAGAGACATCCTTCAGAAAACTTACTACAGAGTGATACAACTCAAAAAACCCCTTAAGCTTTTTACATAATAAGTGTATAGGAATATAGTAATTTATAAATAGCTATATAAAATATGAGGTGCTCTACTGGTTAGCTGGTAACCCATGTAACATGAACTAAGAAAAAGGCCTGGGCAATCTGTTGTAGGAGGGTTTTATGACTATAGTGTAGGGAGATAACAAGGACTGAGTAGCAGTGTTATCTGTTGTTCTTATTTATAAAGGACACTGCAACAGATTCAGGCTTCCACGTGGATTGGTTTGGCATGAGGAAAGAGCAGATTGTTTGGTTTGGCTTGTACTCATTTCTCTGTCCTAGGAGGGTGATAGTGACTGAGGAGTTTCTGACATGTCCTCATTGTGCTTCTAAGGCACTTTGCTTTCCTCTGCTGCGAACAGAATTTTGAATCACGCAACCACATGTAAAAAGTATTTTCCCTTTCCCCAGCAGTGTGCTGCTCTCAGGAACTATGCATTTAGGATGGCAGTGGGGTTTTTCAGCCTAGGTAGAGCTGGTGTTCAAGTGGGTGTTTAAGTGCTGGTTTAAGTAGCTTCAGAATCAAGTACCTGTTAAAGTCCTTCAGTGGAAGTTGCAGTGTTCATGTGTGCAGGAGTAACTACCCTTGTTATTACACTAGTTCTTGTAAGCAGAGTGTCATTTTTGGAAGCTCAGAGGTGGTTCTTAATCATCTTCCTGCACGATTTTTTGCTTTCCCACCCCTATGTGTCTGATCAGTGTTGATGCTAGAGAAAAACATGGCATGAATTTACATGTTCTTTTGGGAGGAACAAAGCCCTCTTATCTTCTCTATCCCGTTAGCTGATAGGAAAACAAAACCCCAGAAAATGTTATGCTAAAATCGGAGTAGAGAGTTGCAGCTTGAAGGAGTACAACTTGAAGCCTGTGGGTAACTCTCAGATAAGACCTTGCAGTGGAAGTGCTCACAGCCGTGCAGATGAAAGGGGCGGTGTACTTAAACTGCAAACTGCAGTCCTGTTGGCTGTGATGTAACGCTCTTATTTCTCCTTTCAGCTATGAAGCCGTACGCTCCAGCCTTCATTCTCCTGTGGAGTGCTGTCGGGATAGCGAGGGCTGCCAAAATCGTTGTTGTGCCGCCAATTATGTTTGAAAGCCATCTTTATATTTTCAAGACTCTGGCTTCAGCCTTACATGACCAAGGTCACCAGACAGTGTTTCTCCTCTCTGAGGGCAGAGAGATTCCTCCATCTAATCACTACAGACTTCAGCGCTACCCAGGGATCTTTAACAGCAGCACCTCGGATGATTTCCTCCAGTCCAAGATGAGGAGTATCTTCTCGGGGAGGCTGACTGCCCTTGAACTGTTCGATATCCTGGACCACTATTCCAAGAACTGTGACATGATCGTTGGCAACCGGAACCTCATGCATGCCCTCAAACAGGAAAAATTTGACCTGCTTCTGGTAGATCCTAATGAGATGTGTGGATTTGTTATAGCCCATCTTTTAGGGGTTAAATACGCCGTGTTTTCCACTGGCCTCTGGTATCCAGCAGAAGTGGGCGCTCCAGCTCCCCTGTCCTACGTTCCAGAATTTAACTCGCTGCTCACAGATCACATGAACCTATTCGAGAGGATTAAAAATACTGTTGTTTATCTTATTTCAAGATTTGGAGTCAGTTTTTTGGTTCTGCCAAAATATGAAAGGATAATGCAGAAACACAAGGTTGTTCCAGAACGGTCCATGTATGACTTGGTCCATGGATCCAGCCTGTGGATGCTTTGTACTGACGTGGCACTGGAGTTTCCGAGACCCACACTACCCAACGTTGTTTATGTGGGAGGAATCCTAACGAAGCCGGCCAGCCCTCTGCCAGAAGTAAGGTTTGCTGAGTTTTACAGTAATTTCTGTGGTTTCTGCTTGACCTCTTGTGACCTCATGAGTGGCAGCTTTTAAGCAGTGATTTTCAGATGGGACCCGTTCTGTTGCTTGGTGAAATATTCCCTGGAAGTCACTTTATGTGGTTGTGAGGGGAAGTGCTGGTCACAAATTCAACATAATGAATCTTTTTTGGATGCAGGAAGTATTGTGCTTTTAAATGTGGTGCTTAATGCTGCACTGGAGGTGAAAGTGAGTGCACTCTGTCTTGGAAATCACATCAGTAGCTTTTAACCAAACATGGTTTAAAATGAATGTGAGAGAGAATGAATGAATACTGTTGATGCTTAAAGAAGCCTGCTGGTAGGTTATACTACGTAATTTCATGGTATGGCTGTCTTTATGGTATTTGTTTTTATGCCTCCCTTAGGTCTGATAGTGACTATAAGACTACACGTACATAAGCATGAAAAGACTGCTGAGTGAGAAATGGAGATGAGAGTTGACATAAATGGCGCTATGGCTGCACTCGGTTACAAATTTTTACTGTGCACGTGCAGGACATCAGGTTCTGAACTTCAGACTGAAACAGTGATAGTGACTGGACTGACTCCAGAAATCCTGGCTGTACAGATTAATTATTAAGTTTGATTAGTTCAGTGATCTTTGATATGTTACACCCTAAGAATGCCTCTGTTGAGCAATACAGTGGTGAGCGACAGGCAGAGCAATCTCACAGAAAACCACTTCTGTTTATGTGTACATTAACAAATAGATCTTGAATTGGAGATGATTTTTAATGGATGCTTTTGGCTGGATGACAAAAAGGGCTAGGTAGACCTGCAGTGCTCAACAATTTGCTTCTTAAAATGGCTTTTTCAGCCTTTGCTTTTTGTGTGGAAAGTGCTATTGTCTGTTCTCCGGGGTGTCATCAGAGATGGCCATAGCCGTGCTGCTTCTAACTGGTTCTTTCCACGTATGCATCAATGTGTTTGTGTTAAGGAAGGGTCAGGTATCCTGAGAAAGCTGACTGAAGGCACCCTTGTGCAGCCTAAAAACTTCATACCTAATTTCCCTCCAGGAAAACTTGGCTCGCTGGATTGAGGTTTTTTCTTTGTTTTCCAGACTGGTGTTTCCTTTTTCTGTAAGAGAAAAAAGGTATTTGTGTAATCAATGTGGGCAGTAGATTAATGTTGTCTGTTTTGTGTCTTTTGATGTTCAGTGTAACAGGAGTGAGTGACCTTGAAACAGACCTGTAGGTTAAGTAAGTGGTGGTAAATATTGGTGGTAAAAACTCTTTCCCCACTGGAAAGAAACTGCCTATAATTACTTGTGAGCTGGGACATTATTTACCTTCTTTTCAGTTTTATCAGGCAATTCATTCTTAGTGTTCGAAGCATGAGTTCTCATTGAACGTGAGAGAGGGACCAAGTGAGCACGTTCCTCTTTCATCCTGTAATTTGTCCATGCCTAAGCTGTTATACGTATCCCTGTGGTGTGCAGTGTAGGTAAATTCTTGGGCAAATCAGTTTGTTTGCTGAGCAATGGGGTGAAATCCATAGCTGTCCCTCTGTCCTGCCAGATGAAAACTGCGAGTGCAGATAGGGAGTGCTGCGGCTGTTCCCTGCTCTTGCTGCATCTCCAAGGCAGCAGCCTTGGCTAATTTATTTTCTGCAGCTTCTAGTTTGGCGCATTAAGGTGAGCCAGAGGCAGAACTAGTTTGTTTCTGTGCTGGGCTGGAATTGGTGATGCTTCAGCAGCTCTCTCAAGTAGTTTTCTTGTCCATGGACGATGATTAGAAAAGAGCAGCATGTAGCTGGGCACAGGAGCTAAAATTTACCCACTAAGGCTGTTACTACAAGTCTTTCAGGTCTCCTGGATTCACCAAAACTGCTTATAAGTAGCCTAGTCTGCTTTGTCTGCTAGAGAAGTATTGGGAAAAAAATCAGGGGTGTTCTTTCAAGTCCAGCATACCTGCTCAGAATGCCTGGGCACCTCAGTAGCGGCACTGTGTTGTCAACATTTTTTTCCTCTTTTCCCCCCACCTCACCAAAAATAACTGAGTGGTTTGTTTAACCATGATAAAATGCCTACACGTAAGTTAAAAATTCTAGCTTTCTGTTCATAAGCAGCATCTTAAAAATAAGAGGCACATAGTGACAATTAAACAGTCGATGAAGAGGTAAAAATCAAGATCTTTTAAGGTGTTATGGGGGGAGGAACCATTCTTTCATTCCACGGGATGGGCTAGCTCTGTTTTGTGGCTGCTGTCAGATCCTGCCCCTGTTCCTTGAACTTCTTGAAAGAAAGGTTAGAAAAGCACAACTCTAAAGGTAGCACGTAGCAGTGGGTGCTGAATATTCATGTCATGTTACAGGGTATGTGTGAGGGGAAACAAACCTGACCCAGCTTTGCTGGTCATCTGTGTTAATATTATGTATTATATATATATATATATACATACACACATATCCTGACCCAGCTTCGCTGTCCCATCTGCATTAATATTTCGATCCTGGGGCACATCCTCCCTGCTGATCCTGCAGTGAGCTTGAGTCAAGCCTGATTTTTAGCTGCTGCTGAGCTCCGTAGCAATTACGCTGCTGAGCTCCGTAGCAATTACGCTGCAGCCCCCGGCTGTGGCACACAAACTGCGAGCGTGTCTTTGGGCTGCTGCTTGCCCAGATGCCTCGGGAAGGCTCTGCTCCCCCTCCCACCTCTCCCTGCCGGGCAGTGCCCCGGTGTCGGTCTGCGTTTGGCGCAGTGTCCCTCGGGAAGTCGCAGTGATCGGCGTGCCAAAGGAGGGGGAGCCAGCGGGGAGAGCAGCGGGTCCTTTGGAGGTCACCGCTGTGCCCGGCTCCCTGCGGTGCCTTGCGGCTCCCTCCTTGGCATGGCGGGGTCAGCCTTACCTGTGCCGGCGGTGGCTGAAGCGCCTGGGATGGCGCGTTCCCCCTTCCGATCCCTGCTGCCGGTGGATGAAGCCGAGCACACCCTGTCGCTCTGCTTTGCCCTGGTGGGAGGGCTGATGGTGGCTTTGCAAAGCTCTGTGTGGGCAATTGTAGTTGTCTTCTCTGAGAGCCGATGTGACATTTTCGCTGGGTAAACTGGTTTTAGACAGTGCTTCTTACACAAAGTGTGCTGTGCTGCTCAGTAAAAGGCAAGGAGATGGTTAATGTGACTTGAACCACATGCACATGAAATTTTATTTGCTTATGGGTGATGGGTGCAGAGTCCAGGATTTGTGTACATAACTCATAAAACTGTGCTGCATTGTATAGAGGACAGTGTGAACAAAATTAGTGTTAAAAGATGAAAAGATAGAGACAGACTGGCTATCAAGTCCTTAAGGTCATCAATGACTTAAACTATTGAGGGTATGGTGTTCCCTGGCAGTATTTTCCAGATAACTGTCACTGGCCGTTAGGAAGATCACGGGCTCCTCTGCCTCTTCCTCAGTAGACTTCTCCAGAGGGATCTAAATGAAGCTGGCTTTTTAAGCGACAATGGGGAAACCTCTGCTCTGGCATTTATACCTTGTGACAGGGCTGATGTGTACGAGGCGTTAATCAGCCTGATCAGGGCAGGAAGCTGAGGGGTGCTACAAGCAGCTGCCTTGGGAAATACTCAGTCCATGAGTAAACCAAATTTATGCTGCAAAGGAGGATGTTCTCATGTCGGAGTAATAAGTTGTCCTTACAGCCACAGCTGTCAACAGATAATTACAGGAACTTCCTCACTCCTCCATGGACATTGTCATCTGAGCTTGTTATCATACAGATCAAAGTCTATGCAGCAAACTGGTGGCTTTGAAATAACTTCACTAAAAAGTATTTAGGGTTTTTTGTTTGCTTGTTTGTTTTTTTGGTTTTTTTTTCCTCCCTGAGCCTTGCTGACAGTTGTATGCTTACTAGGTGTGTTAGCTGATACTGATACTTATCTTGAAAAAGAGGTGGAAGAATTAAAAGGTGTTTTATTCCTTAAACCAGGCTTTTCTCCTTCATTCAGATTCAAGGACACATCTATAAGCCCTTGCAGACTGTAGCAGTAGATTTTTGTGCATGGTGTAGCACCATCATTTTGGTATTATTTTTGAAGTCCAGGAAATGGTTCTTACAGACCTGTTTGGACAGTAAATTTCTGGTGATGTGAAGCAACTCTAGAGCTGTTCTAAAATGCATGTGATTGTCAGCTGGGGAGGCAAAAAGTCTTTTAAGGATGACAGAGATGATGCAGCACTGTGTAAAATCTGTACTGAACAGTATGATCATGTATTTTGCCTCTGAAATATATTTTAGATAAAGCTTCTTTCCCCCAAGAATTTGATGTTTTGATCCACAGAAAAGCATTGCATGAGCTCTCCAGGTACCCACAGTCCTAAAACTGTGGTGTCCAGTCTCTGCTGCTCCAGTAGGACTGGATTGGTCAACCATGTCTGTTCTGCTGTACTGCTGCATTTTCAATTTGGGAAGCAATGTGACTCAGCATCTGTCTGTTTAGTGAGAGACACAGGGAAAAGGATGCAGGGCTGATTCTGGAGCTTGGTTAAGTGTCTCCAGTTAAACTTGTGAGGAAGGCACGTCCTCCAGGTGCACGTGCCAGACATAAAGCTGGCGTCCCATGAGCTGACAAAGGAGCACCAAACATTCAGTGAGCTTGTACTATCCCTCAAAAAGTGAGTTTGGCTGGTTCATGGATTACAGTCCGGGGTGGTTATTTGTTGAGTTCAAGCAGCTCTTTGTATCGGGAATGGAAAATAGAAGTTCCAGACCTTAGATGTTGGATGGGTCAGATGATGAAAGCTGAATGCTAAAACTGAGAGATGTTACTTGGTTGTTTTTATTCATATGGAAAAAAGAAACCCAACACTTGAATAAACTACTACTGTAAACAGGCTTTGTGGTTTTAAATATTCTAATTTATCATGTTCATGTTGGAACCCACAAACTAACAAGATCTATTCATTTTGATAACATGCAGTGGTTTAACTGAGTGTCTCTTCCAAATTTTGAGGAATGACCTCCACAGAGGACAAATAATGAGCCAGTGTTTTTCCCATTCTTCTCCCATTTATAACCTGAAACAGAAGATGGGAATTTATTTCAAAGGGTGTTCTTTTTTCCTGGGGTATTTGGAACATCCTTGAGTTTGGGTACCATATTCTTAAACTTTGGGAAGTTGGAATATGCTCAAAACTTGACGTTTATGAGTAGCAAGCCTAATTATTAATATTACTGACTTGAAAAAAATCTTTAATCAAGACAGCTTTTCAGATGTCCTAGTTGCTTAAAGGTGAAGTGGATAATTTGTGTATGGCTAATACTTTGCTTTGGGGGATGAGGTGTCTCCAGCAAGGGCTTTGTGAGGAGACACCTTCCTGAGCCTTCTCAGGCTGTTCACAGGGGGAATCCTGCAGGCAGTGTGTTCTGCTATTCACCCTGACCAAGGGGGGGGGTCTGTGTGAAGGATGTGGGTCTTACACTGGCTCAGAAGCCAGCTGATCTTAGGCTTTTCAAAGAAATGGTGGTGACTGATGGTTCGTTTATATAAATACAATATAAAAATACATGGGTATTATGTACGTATATATATACACTTGACTTGTATTTCTAAATCTGTAAAAAAAAAGAGAAGGGAGGAGGTAAACCCCAGGAAGAAAGAAAAGCTATTTTATCTGAAGAGAAAAATGAAGAAGAAATTGCAATTATAGATCGAAGGATTTAAAGCTGCAGGTTAGACTTCTATCTCCTACCATCTACAGAGCGCAGGCATCATACTGGAACAATGACAGACCAAATTTCCCACCTAATTGATATTGTCATGTGGATTTATGGGTGGGGTGTATGTCAGTATTGATAGTACGGAGGTCTGTGTTTAAAATTTAGCTTCTTGTCGATTTTCTTCTTAACTGTATTATCAGCAATTTAATTTGACTTTATGTTCTGTAGACTGAGTACAAACAGTCTCCATACTTAATACTGGTTTTTCTTAACTCCTGTAGAGTTTTTTGCTCCATGTGGAGCAGCTGAGAGGGTTGGTAAAACCTTGGTTTGCGTTTCCATTTGATAAGCATCAGCTTCTCTGTGCACGCTTTGGAAGGTGGTTTTTGGGTATTTTTTAACAGAATGTTGCCTGGGGGGTACTGCCAGCAAGGTTTTTAATTGGAGCCCTGGGTTTGAGGATCCCTCTGCTGCACCCGCTACTCTCTGCAGTGATTTTAATAACCTCTCCTGAAGGGCAAGCTCCTTGTTTTCCACTCCTCCCATTCATTTGAAAGGCAAGGTTGCTTTCCCAGGGTGCTTGCCAGAGGTCTGGTGAGTAATGGATTTTTGCATCAGGGAAGTCCTTGCATGGCACTTTCCTGGTTGACCTCTAGTGCTGGGTAGAGCGTGTTCCCAGAGCTTCACTGGATACGTCTGCGACTCTGGAGGGGGCTCAGGTATGGGAGCAAAGGCTTGAGGGACTGCATTTCCTGACTCTGGTTTGGAGTGTGGATTTTACTCCTCTTGGAAGTTAAATGGACTTAAACTCTCTGTCCCTGTTGGATGCTAAATGGGAAAAGGCAGTAAAGGTCCAGGATAAGGAAATACAACATTGTAGGCAGTGGAAACCTTTGTGAGATTTTAAAGACTTCTTTTTTTTTTTTTAATATCCTGTGTATTTTGGAGAAGGCAGATACACAGTATATTTATAAACAGCATATAATTAGTGAGAAATGTCAAAGGAAAAAGTCGTCTGTGTTTCAGCAGGGCTGCATCTGTGTCTAATATTGAAAAACTTAACAGCATTGTTAGATTAATATGTGGTGACTGCTTGGGATTCTGATTGGAATCAGTTCAAATCTTGAGAGTTTGTTTCCCAACTGGTAGGAAGGTTCTTTCTTCTTAGCCAGCAAGAGAACAGGGATGTAGTCTAATGCCACAATCTGAGTATGCTTCTTTAATGGGTACAAGGTACTGTTTTTGGAGTTACCTTACTCTGTACCAGTATGAATTTAAAAATATGAAAAAATGGTGTGAATATTAACTGCATGCACTTTTTGTGAGGTAGGTCTCATTAATAAAGCCCAGGGAAGAGAAGAATTAATTTGTTATTAATACAGAGGGAAATGGGGGCTCAGGAGGATCCTGTCCTCACTGGGAGCTGCGTGCCTGCTCTTAATTGAACTAAGAACCTAATTAAGACAGATGATACGGAAAGGAGCAAGTCCTGATAAAATGGGAGAATCGCTTTTGCCTGGTGGCCACAGTTTTTGACAGGCAGGAATTCAGTCAGTGGAAAATAACCTTCGGAGTGTGACCAAGGCGCCAGGCGATGCCGAGCCAGCAGAAGCTGCTGGATGTGTGGAGTCGGGGAGGCTGGCTTCATCCTTTGCCTCACACCCTCGGTGTTCACTGGGATGTTCTGTGTCCTTTGCTGCTCCCAGAAAATAAAAACTCCTGGTTTTGATTATAGGCTGACTTAAAAATTCATGGCAAGTAAATACAAGCAGCTTGCTTTGCCTGGAGTGATAGTTTCTCAGAGTTTGCTGTAGAAGTATGGGGTTTTATAACTTTTAGGTTATACGATGTGATCCTGTTTGTTTTGTCAGAGTAAAGGTTGTATTAGGGCACCTTATGACCTTAACCCACCTGTTCTGATATGTTGTGTTAATAAAATATGAAATAAAAATGTATTAATACAGAATTTAAGTGTGTTGCATGAGGGAAGTACTATTCAGATGATGGCAGAAAAGTTTGGATGCTCAAAAAAATGGTCTTTATACCTTTCTGTTTATTTGTCAGTAAGTATCTCCTTTCTGAAGATGGCTTAATGTGGCTTCTTATTTTAAAATAGATCTGGTTTTGTGTGCTCTAAGCAGCATTTTGTAGGAGAAGTTGCATAGGATGCCTGTGCTCTGCCTTGGGGAAAGGGTGGTTTGCAACCATATTCGAAGAACAGGCATTTGTGCTATTGCCCATTTGAATCGAGCAGCTGAACAGGGAAAGCTTCGGATATTACACCCGGTTATGTTTGTATTTGTGCACTTTGTTTATCTGAAACAAAGCTCAGTATTAGGCACCACTGGTTACTGCCAGCTGGGCCCTCACTCCCTGCTCACAGCTGTGTGTTCAGCACCGGGGCCTGCAGAGAATGGCTAATTAGAAAACCAGGCAGAACAAAGCCCACACAGTGGGGCTGGCACAATAGCATTCCTGTCTCACATTAGTCAAAAGATGGATTTTATTTTTTTATTCCTCTCCCCTCGCTCCTATAGTACAGCACAGATCAATAAGTGCTTCTTCTCCCTCTGCAAGCACAGTTCTGCACTATTTCTCCCAAAGGACATGCATTTGCACAGAACTTACATGAAAACAAGCAGAGATCTGGCAAGGTTGGACGCAGTGATCTAAGTAGAGGTCCTTTAAGTTTTTTATACTTTAGTGTGCATTCTTTATTGTTTTTTAAAATAACTTGTGAAAATGGTAATTAATATAGGTATTAGGTGATATTTGCATTATTTGTTATTTTTTTAAACCATTTAAGTGAAAATTTGAATTGGTTATAATGTGTGTATTAGGTGATCCTTAATTATGAATGTGTATAAAGCTGTAACTGGATGGAACACAAAATTGAGCTGGAAAATGTAGTTCACAGTTTAGTTCAGAATGCCAGTGTGCTGTATTAGACTTGCCAGGCCTGTACTTCTAATGGACATGATGTACACAAGCTCTGTGTGAGTGTCTGTTCTGGTTCTTTATTAGAATTTCTGTTGGAAGTTTTGCTGTGAAGTTCACCGAGGTTTGGGGCTTATAATTTCTGAAGGTTTGATTGCTGGTTTGGAAGGGAAAAGACAGATCCCTGTTTCTAAGTCGCTGCTAGGTTTGTCAAGTTGGCAGTTTAGCCTCAACGAGGCAGTGTTGTCTCTTGGCCGTGCTAGGACTTAGAAAGAAGAGGCCTTGCCTCAGTTTAAAGAAGACCTGAAAATTACTTACATTTGGGGGTGAGGGGAGAGGGTTAGGTGTTCTCTTCCAGTCACTGAATGAGAGAGCCATTTAAAGAAGTGTGTGTCCTGATGATGTATATCTTAAGTTTGAATTAACTTCTCAGTTCTGTGCTCGGTTGAAGTTTGAACCAGAGTTTGAGGAAGGCTCAAAGCAGCTCATCAAGTAACAAACTCCCTCCCCCGATTTTTTTTCTGTAGGTTAGACCTCCCAAACGGTAATTTCCTTTCCTTGTGTTAAACGAAAATCATCCTGAGTTTACAGGAAACCCGAAAATCCTTTAAAGTGGGCAAAAGGAGGTGGCTGTGCTGCAGGCCTGGAGCCGTGAAGTGCTGCCCGATCAGGGAATGCTGCTTTTAATGAGGGCAGCTTTAATGACTCATCCTGACTCAGTGCCTTTTCATACAGAGAGTAATTAGATCGCCGGGGCAGAATGTGCTGGAGGTCAAAAGTGTAAGTGGATTTAAGGGGAAGAAAGGGGTGAGTTCATGGGGGATGAACTTGGGTGTCTCTGAGGGGTTTTTTTGTGGGTTCATCGAGGCTGCTGTGGGGGATGTTAGCGCTAGTATGGCCCTAGGGAGTGGAAAGGTAGGAAGGTGACTGAAGGCTGCTGAAATTGTAGGCAGACAGAATTGTTCTGTGGCATCAGTGTGTGCTTTTCCAGTGTTCAGGTTCTGTGAGCATTGCTCCCAGCTTCTCTCTTGTGAACATTAGGAGTGTACGTGCAAGATTAAGTGACATAGGTAGCCATAGTCATAGTGTGGTCCTGAAGTATTCAGTCCCTTTCAGAGATGTGCCAGGAGCACAGCCTGCTCTTTATCTGCTGTGTCTGTGATCTGCCTGTATCACAGCTACACCTTGTATACTCCCCAAAGAACAGGCAAAATACAAGGAAATACTGAGGCTTTGTGCCGTGGCTTGGCTACTTGTACCAGGACATTCAGATATGTCTTAAAACCAAAGGCCTGGGAATGCCACTCACTTGGATTCAGTTTCACTTGATCTTCTGTCTAGAAATTCTAAAGCTAAATTCAGCTAAAAAGCTGTCACAGAAATAGTTATAAGGAGTTTAAGGAACCTGAGAATAATGGACTCATCTGGATCACAAACTCAGGGAGCTCTAAGAGGATGCAGTGTAAGCTCCCTGTTTTCCATTGTCTAAGTTTTACCCAGCTCCCTGCATTTGCAGTGGTCCCATTGAATGAAGTCTGTGTTGTGCCAGGAATGACGCAGATGTTTGCAGGAAGAACCCTTGTCCTGACAAGTCTGTAGTTGATTTTCTGCAGCCCATGCACAGTGATGTCCAGCACCCCTCTGGGGAAGCAGATTGGAAAGGGCTGCAGGTCAGAGGACACGTAAGCAATTCCTCTTGCTAACAGCACCATGTAGAGCATAAATAAAATCTGGGGTAGGAAAGAACCTTTCAGCTGATGTCAAAGTACAGCAAGCTGAGCTGAAACTCGGTGTTCCTGAGGTTGGCTCTGGGCAGTTTTGACCCTGAGGAATTAACTACATTCTTTCTAATTTAGCCTTCTAAAAGAATCTCAAAGGACAGCATCAGGTTCCTCTGCTTCTGCTTTGGCCAGGTGTCATCCAGCTCTGGTCTGGATATTAAGGTTCTGTTGATACAAACTATTTTATTTTGTATTCCAGTTATTTTTTTATGTAATCCCGTTTAACATGACGAACAAATCCCATGTGTTCAGCCTGTCTTGCCTGTCAAGATTTTAAATTCACCTTTGTCCATGTTACATTCCACTGAAGCAGTGGGATTATCTTCAAAGGGAAGGATTACAGAGGCTTCGCTATGAAACCACGATAACAACACAAGGCAGGTTGCTTTGGTGTTCCACAACAAAATGCAAAAGTCTGTAGGTGACATAGTAAAGTTCCTTTTTTAAAAATTATTATTCCTCTACATAAAATTCTAAGTACTTAGCAGGTTTTTTTTTATTGTACATGGGAGTTTTTTGAATGTTATTTTAGAAATTCCATTACAGTGAAATGTTTATACCTCCCCTACACTTCTGTAATGAAGTATAATTGTTACTGCGTGAATACATCGGACCTGTGTAGTCTCCCAGAATTTCTCATTAAGCACAGAGCAGCAGTGGCATTGGGAGCCAGTTCTCAGCTGAAACAGGCTCATCTCCAGCAGCAGAAATCATGTGTCTGGCCAAGGAGAGGTAGTCACAGGTAGGACATTCTGATGCCAGGATGATCCAGGATGATTTTCCATTGCTTTCCAAGGGTCAAATTGAGGCTGAGTAGACCACTCCACGGATTTTCCTCTATGAAAATACAAATGACACTTGCTATTTATCCTGTTTCTCCACCCATTCCACACCGGTTTCCAAACACCTGGCATTTCTGGATGCATCATATTGGGCCCCGTGTAAGTAGTTGCTGTCCAGTTGATTTAGACTTTCCCTCTGGTCTGAGGGACCTGGCATTGCCAAAGGCCAAACCAATAAAGGCTAAAATGAAGACAGCAGGAAGCACCTTAAACTTTTTGACAACAGGTCCCTTGTCTCGTTCAGCTTTGGCTTTCCAAACCCCCTCACTGCAAGCTCAAGCAGTGCCTGGATATTCCACCTGTCCCTGTTTCTGACTCAAGTGTGGGTTTTTTTCCTTTCCTTTCCTTTTCTTTTCTTTTTTTTTTTTTTTTTTCTTTTTACATCTTTGTTTATCTTCCTGCCACCTTTTCTGGCTTCCTGCTTATTGGCATGGGCCATGCTTGAGCTTGGAGGAAGTGATGCTGGAACATGCTCTCCCAAGCCTGTCTTTCTAGGTCCATGTCTCATGGGATTCTTCCAGGCAGACCTCTGAAGAGGCTGGAGTTGGCTTCCTTGAAGCCCAGGAGATGCTGCTGTTGTCTGTCATGTTGCCTCAGTATCCTCAGCTTCATCTCATGATCACTGCAGGCAAGGCTGCCTGACCTTTGCGTCCCAAGGCCCACCACGTTTGTATGTTTGAGCACCAATGCCTTGTTTGTGGCTTCCTGAGCACCTCTGTCAGGGACGTGTCATCAAGAAGGCACTTTGGAAACCTCCAGGCATCTGCCCCTCTGGATGGGTGAATGCCCTGTGAATATTGGGCTTTTCAGGATGGTTTGTTCTAGAGCCCACAAAAAGTTCTTTTCTCTTTAGCTTTAAATGGTTGATGGGAAAGAATTCAAGATGTAACTAGTTGAAGCACTACAGTATGCCTTAGGTCCTGAAGTAAGATTCAAGGACGAACTTAAAATAAATCTCAAAACCACTTGGAAACTTTTGTGTCAGAAGTTCAGCCCCTAATAAATGATTCAGCTTCAAGGTAGGTCAGAGCCACTTCTTCTCCTTTGCCTTCTCCCTCTCCCTTCACATGAATAAAAAAAGAGTGCATTGGAAAAGGACGAACTGCGGATTTTAAAGAAAATGGAAATCTTTTTTTTTTGCTTTATAGCAGGGAGCAGTGCACAACCCCCAGTGCAATGTGCTGGATTTTGTGCTCAGATAGGGGATAGCACGGCGTTACTTCATTACTGTCTGCCCTCCTGTTTATTACCAGGACAAGAGGCACATTGTGAGCATGGCTCTTCATTTTCTCTTTGCTCATTTCCTATTGCTGCCCTGGTGTTGAGCAGGCTTGTGCTTGAACTTGACGAGACCAGAATTAAACCATATCCTGAGAAACAGAAGATATTCCTCATCTGACTGATGTGTCAGTGGTGGGATTTTTTTTGTTTCCACTGCTAACAGTTGTGTTAGAAAAAATCCAGATTTTAAATCTGTGCTTTAAAAAGTAAAGGGTACGTTTTCTTTATTCCTTGAGCTGTAGAAACTGACAGTGTCTTTAGAAGCTCTGACTTCTTTCAAGTTGTATTTATTCTTTTCATATAAACGTAAGCTAAGCGGGGCTTTTGAAGCGCTCTTACTTTGGTAAAGGCTCAAAATGACACAGCTGAGTCCCGGGCTTCATTCACACTTCTTCTTGTGCAGGGCTTCTAAGCTGATACTATGAGATGGATCTGTTTATGCTTTGCTGAGTTAAAATGCGGCCTGTTAACTTGTGAATGTGTGTCAGCCGATCAGTTAAGGAGGGACAAACTGTTTTAAGCCGCTGGTGGTTAATACCGAAGCTAAAACAAACACGGAAGGGTTTTGCTGTTCGTGGCCCCTGCCCTGGATTCTGAATCATGAGCCATTGTTCTTGGTGACTTCTGGAACGTTTGGGATTGTGAAACTTGGCTTCTGAAGCAACAAAGGCACCAACAACTGCTCTTTCTAAGCCATGTTTGCTTACTGTTCTTGTGCTTTGCCTCTGCAGTGTTCAGTGTGAACTTTGTTTTGTTGAACAGGATCTCCAGGCGTGGGTGAATGGCGCTCATGAGAACGGCTTTGTCCTCGTCTCCTTCGGCGCTGGAGTGAAGTACCTGTCGGAAGACATCGCCAATAAGTTGGCACACGCCCTGGCAAGGCTGCCCCAGAGGGTTATCTGGAGGTAAGGGCAGTGTTGGAGGAACTTGGGGTGGTTCGGAGCATGCCTGTTTCCCGCTGGAGTTGCAGAAGCTGGAATTGAGACTGCCTGGGTGGCACAGACGATGTGATGCTCCTGAAAAACGCTTGGCATGAAAATATTGCAATATCCTGGTAACAAGGAGATTGTTGTGGCAGAACAAGGCATGGGTTCATATCCTTGGAAGGACTGGGGACAGTGAAAATAAGCTAAGATTATAGCATTTGGAATATACTGCCACTATTTTTGTTGAAGGAGCTACCCCAGGGCTCAAAAATGAATCCTGATGATGAAAAGCCTCCATTTGCTTTCTTCCCCTTTTCCCTACTTTTTAGCCCCCTTTTCATCTTTCATGTGTAAACACAGGCTTTCAGTATTCATTTTCACACTTGCTTGTTCTTTTGTGAGAAATGGAGGAAAGAGAAATTTTTGGGAGTCAGAATCAGTAAAAAGCCTTCTCAGCTCTAAAAACACCTTAAGGAGTGCTCTCAACTCCCTGTAAAAATCCAAAAGGTGCTTGGCTCTGCTTCACATCAAGCATTGCTGATATAATTCGGTGGAGCTCATGTGAACAATTTTTTTGTGATATTCAGTGTTGTGCGCTTCATGTGGGTGCCTCACGACCCTGCCACACTCTTGGAGCTGTATTAACAGTCTTGGTGGCTTGCTCCCCACAATTTTTTAGAGAATGTACTCGCTGCTGTGTGTAGTTCAAAGATCAAATCCCACTAAGGAACAGGAAAAATAGGAATTGTTCAGGCTGTGGCACAGAATCTGTGGTAGTAAAGGTAACATCAGTTTTTGTTTGGAGTAGAGCCACTGTTTTCTTATGAGTCCCACAACACCTCTTGACTTCTAATTAATAATCCAAGTTTTTCTTACTGCTTTTCTTCTGTCCTTTTACTATGTTTTCCCTGCAATATGTCTCTTTAGGAAGCATCCCCTTTTTATAGTAAATAAATCGGGAGGATTTTTCTTGAGGATAGCTTTTCTTAATGCCAACCCAACAATTTAATTTAAAGCCTTCTATTGAAATTTAAGTATTTATATATCAGTCAAATGTAACTTGGGGTTTTTTGGGGATTTGGAGTTTGGTTTTGTTCCTCAGATCATGGACCTGCATGTTTGACAGAAAAGTGGTGAGTACTGCTTGGAGGTCTTAATGTCATGACGCTAAATCAAGGGATTTTTGTAGGGTTTTTAATGCCCTTCTGCTTAGGGAGGACAAACCAGTAACATAATTAATTGCTTTTATATAACTTAGCATAAATAATTTAGGCTTTTTTCGACATATAGAAGTACAAGCCAGTTGCAAAGATGTGTGTCTTGCTTAATTGGGCATGCGTAGCTGATTCTTTCTGAAATTGCAGTTCCAGTCCTCTCTAATGAACACAACAGCTCTATCCTTTAGTAGTTACTTTGGAGGGTTTGATAACTGTTTCCATTTCATGTTACTGGTTTAGGTTTTCAGGAAACAAACCAAGGAATTTAGGCAACAATACCAAGCTCATCGAATGGTTACCACAAAATGACCTCCTTGGTGAGTATCTGTTTCCATTATTTATTGCTCATTCTCACTTGAGTCCAGTTTGTTCTTTCAAAAATACTCTACTGAATTAGCAATTATTACAAAGCTGGGATAATTTGTCATGGCAATCATGGAGCAAGAATATTAAATTAGGATCTGAAGAGAGGATTGAACACCTCTCTGTTAATTGTTTTTCACTGATACGAATTTCATGTTTTCCTTAAGTTCAAACACTGTTCAAGGAGGAGTCATGACACTGAGCATCAGAGTAAGTTTTAGGAGTCTGTAAATACTGTTTAATAAATACAAGAAAGCTCTACCAGAACTTGGACAAGTGTTGCAAGCTGATAACCTTTCTGTTGAACTCAGGTGCTTCAGGTTCTCAGGGGGAAATGAAATTTGATACTTTATTTTTCTTTTTCTTCCCTGTCAAAGGGTACCTGAGCACCTTGCAGATCTGAGAGGCTACGAAATATTTGATCGCTTCTGGGAGACCTTGGATGTTTGTGTGTTCCCGAAACAGCTCTGATGGGAGCTGATGAATGCATTAAGCGTCAGTGTGTGTGAGCTGGAGAATTTCCCATAACGTAGTGATTAGGCAGATGACTCCTAAAGCAGGTGGATTTGTTTTGGTTACAGGATTACTCTGAGGCAGGCTGCTTTTTCCATCACATGGGGCTGTGGCAGTGATTGGCAGGTCTTGCTAACCTCAAGTAAGGCATGCAAAGCTTTAGGGAGAATGTGACGTCAGTTGTCCTGCCATTAAAAAAAGTTGTATTTCATACAAAACCGTGCTTCCCCTCACTCACATGTACTGCTAAACCTGCTGGAGTCACCACCTGCAGCTACTCAGGAGTAGGCAGTGCATATTAATTACTCCAATAATCATTTTACATGATTACATGATTTTACATTTACACATGAGAATTTTCTTTGCTTTGGCTGCTCTCTCTCTCAGTGTCTAAGGAAATGATTTAATGTGTGAGGAATTTTAGCCGAGTGCGTTTAGGTAGGACTTCAGAACAAGTTGCGGTAACTTTTACCAGCTGGAGTTGCAGCCACAGAAACGTGGTGATAAATTTGTTGTACCCAGGTGCTTCAGTAACTTAATGTAAAGGAGATAGAAGTGCATTTTGTAACCTTCATGTCTCTTGTGGTTCCAGGTCACTCTAACATTAAAGCTTTCCTCAGTCACGGAGGCTTGAATAGCATTTTTGAAACCATGTACCATGGGGTTCCAGTGGTGGGCATTCCCCTCTTTGGAGACCATTACGATACCATGACCCGTGTGCAGGCCAAAGGGATGGGAATACTGCTGAACTGGAAGACCATGACTGAGAGTGAACTGTATGAAGCCCTTGTGAAAGTTATTAATGACCCCAGGTATGGAATGAGCAATTGTTTGTGCATGAATATGGGAATGAAACCTTTGTGCGGTGGAAAAAACCTGCGTTTTGTTACTTGTTTGTACAGTTGAGGCGAGTCTGGATGTTTGTCCCATTTCCCAAGATTACCCAACAGCTGAGGTTTCTGTGTGGGTGCTGGGCTCGTTGCTCAGCACCAAAACTCAATTGTCTCACTTGCTCTTTGTAGCAGTTGCCATGTGGAGGGCACAGAGGTTATGGAAACAAACCTGTCCCGACTTACTCCATGTTGCAGACCAAGGTCCCGTTGTGTCTGTCTTGATTACTCCACATGAGCAGTCTGGCTGTGGTGCTGCCTGCAGGGCCTGGAGCAAGACACACATACATGGTTTGGGTTGTAGCTAAAATGGGGAGGTACTCAGAAAGAGTGACTCTAAGTTCTGTGATTTTGTTATAACAAAATGAATATTTAAAGTGTTATTTTCCTGTTCTGGCTCGTAATACCTCTCATATCCGGATTAAACACAGAGAGGGGTTAGCTGGCAGTATATTGTATTGGGCTAAGCCTAATTTTGGTGCGTGGTGCTGTTGTTGCTTCTTGCTTTCACGGGAGCGGAGCCTTTCTCGGAAAGGAGATTGCTGTCAGGAGCAAGCAGCAGAGACGGGGAATGTTGATAGTGACCTCGATAACATCAGTTGCGTCACCTTCCCCTTGTGCAATTATCCTTGGTGTAAAGGCAAGTCCTATGTAAATAACCTGTTGACCCCGCAGACAGGAGAGGAAGAATTTGGCAGGGTCAGCTGTCGGGGTGAAAAACCAAAAGTTTTGGGTGAAACTCTGGACCTGAGTGGAAATGGTTTATTGCAAAAGCAACCCCAGGTTTCTCGCTGTTCTGCATTTCTCTGGTAATTCAGTTGCACAATGACGTGAGATGACAGCTTTTCCTTTCTTCCTTGTTTGCTTTCCTCCCACCCAGCTACCGTCAGCAGGCGCAGAGGCTGTCAGAGATCCACAAGGACCAGCCTGGACACCCCGTGAATCGGACTGTGTACTGGATCAATTACATCCTGCGCCACAACGGAGCCCAGCACCTCCGTGCCGCCGTTTACAGCATCTCCCTGTTTCAGTATTTCTTACTGGATATTGCCTTGGTCCTACTAGTGGGTGCTGCCTTACTTTACTATGTTTTGGCCAGGATGACAAAATTAATCTGCAAGCAGAGCAAACATCTCTGGTCCAGTGACAAACATAGCGCTGTTAATGGACACTACCAGAACGGGATCCCCAATGGCAAGTATAGAAGAAATGGCCACATTAAGCATGAAAAAAAGGTGAAATGAGCCAACAGCCCTATGTAAAGTAGTAATGAATCAGATCAGTAATCGAATTTTATCGCTGTAACTTAGTCTAACAACTACTTAAAACCTCAATAAGCAGTTCTAACACTCCCCTTCAGTATGTAATATTATGTGACAAAATTCTACAGAACTAAGAGAAGTCTTTAAAAAAAAACAAAAAAAGGCAAGCACAACCTAAAATGGAAAATATTTTATTCTTAATACTGATGCAGAGAGGTTATTTTGGCACTGAAGTTTTTAGAAGCCTTAATTCTCTAAAGTCCTACACAACGGTATTTATGAATTTTCAGCTTTTAAAGGCTCAATGTGTGTTACCCAAATGAGGAAAGGTTTCTTTTTATTTGCAGAGGTGTTCTCCTTTTATTTTTTTATTATTTAATATCTCCATCCTTGTAGCTGAGAGAACTCTCTAGTGCTAGTTCTGTGTTTCGTTTGTGGAAGGTTCAACCTGTTGTGTAAGAATGCTGTTTAAAACACAAATGATTTCCCCCAGTCTTTATGCAAGAAGTAGCAAGTTGTGGACTGAAAACACAGACATTAAAAAAATAAAAAAAGAAATAATCCTAATGAGCACTGAAGAAAAATGGCAAAAACATGTACTCGTTTTACTGATAAAGCTGCATGACTCTTCTGCTCGCTACCAGTACTTTGGAGAAAAGGGTTCTGAGCAAGTCTACAGTGTGTCCTAACTTTAACTGAGACAAAATTTTATTTGTCGCCTTTCTCTGCATACAGAATTTATGCCACGAAAATATTAGGGAGTCTTATTTCAGTTCCAAATACGGCTGTGTGGGAAGTAGATTTGCATAATTAAGAAAAATAAGTGAAACAACAGCAACAACAAAAAAAAAACCTTACAAAAACCTAGCCCTGTGCTTAGTGCAGAAGGTTTTGTAATGGCCCAGAGCTGTGCGGACTCAAAGCACTTCTTGGGGTTGTTTAAAGGGAACAACCCCTACACAGCGCTCCCCGCTGCCCCCAGAGTTGAATGTCTTTCCTGTTAATTCTCATTAAGTTCTTTCTGAATCGCAGTGTTGTAGATGTTCTCTTTCAATGGTTGTATCTGGAAAAGCAGAAATATTATCTTCTATTAGTCTGGGCCACGCAATCCATGTTCCACATAGTTGCCAATAGGAATTCCGTGCTGCAGGCGATGTCCAGCCATCCTGCCCGGGGCTGGTGGGGTGTGTGGGGTGAGGCCTGGCCACCTGGCGGGCGGAGGTGGCCCTGTGTCCCCCTGCCTCCAGCTATCTCCTTCAATCATTGTCGCCCGCACGGGACGCTGGCGGTGGTGTGCGCTCCGAGGGCGGGAATGCCGGGCGCGGAATCATTGCTGCCCTGCTGAACCAAAGTTGGCAACTATGAGTTTTATTTCCATGTCATTCTGTTTACTTGGAATTTGCACTACACACGTTGTGAGTGTACGCTTTATTTATTTGTAGTTCAAGGTCCCGTGGCTGAAAGAGAAAGGAGGGAAGCCCGTTTTGCATTGTGTCGCTCACTAACATGAGAGGAGTTGGGATGATGACGGGATGCTGAGCTCATCTTCATACACAGTGATGCAATATTTCATCACCATTCCATCAGGAGCCTCGGTCCTACAGCAATAAATAACAGTGCAGATATGTTTCTAATACGCAGGGCAGCTACTTGTGCTGCTCTCTGAATACTTGAAGAAAAAATGGTATTATAAATATAAGCCTCTTAGTTATACCTTTTTACAATCTCGCAGCCCGTGGCAACTACAGGAGCACACAGAGGCGATGAATGGTGGGATGGTGAGAAGACTTCGAGTGTATGAATGACTTGGTTTAGAATGTGGGGTTTTTTTGGCATTAAAGAAGGTACAAAAGCACTGACCGGATGATTAAGCATAATTTAATCTCCACTGTGATAAAACTTAAGCAATAAACATGGATTTAATAGAGAAATTCTGTTGTTGGAAGTATGTTTTTGTTCAGTTGAATGCTGGTTGTCTCAAAGTACTCACCATGTGTGTACGTAAACGTGGATGCTTATTGGGATACAGAGAACTTTTCTTCTCAGTGTTTACTGTGGTGCATGATATGTATTTGAAATCAAAAATATTGCTGTTTTTTGTGAGTGTAGATCAATTTCCTGTAGTAACTTTGAATTGAAAGAGAAAATGGTTAATTACATTTCTTAAAAGCAATTCAAATTCTTTGAAGTTAGTGGACATACCTGGCACAGCTGTTTCTGTTCTGTTGTTTTCCTGTACGTGGTAAACTCATCTCTTCAAAAAGCAGGGCCAAAAGGCTTTTCACAGTGACGAGGAATGTTTTTTCACAGATGAGAATGGTGTTTCAGAGTGATGATCTCATCTTAGATGAGGTGGTGGATTTCTTGAGTAGTCTCTGTAGGTACAAACACGCTGCAGTTCTTTTGCTAGAAGAGGCAGTTGCTGCATCAGTTGTATTACCAAATTCCTGACCAGTCTGATCCACCTCATCTCTAGAAATACCTGTTGTGTTTCAACTTTGTTCTAAGTTCAAGCACGAGCTGTTGCTGTTGTTATTTCAATCCCCTCTTTGCTGCAGCAAGCAAATTGTTCCTGTGTTTCAGACACAGAATCGAGCAGTGATTGCCTTTGGTGTCCAGCCAGCGTTGAAATCCGCCAGATGGCTGAAGGAATGTTAAAGTGTTTAAAAACAGGTGTGGATCTCCAGACTGCGTCACAGTATCAGGACTGAGGCTTTAGTCACTCCTCTGATCAGTATTAGTTAATACACATTGAACAGAGAAGACACTTAAAAGAAACCGAATTTGTCTTCCAGGACAGTGCGCTGCCACTGATAGGAAAATGCCACAGTTGGGCCTTACTTACCCTAATAACAATTACACCTTTTGAGTGTTATAAACCTGATTTATTTACAGATGTGTGTGTTTTCTCAAACAGAAGTCAGCAAATGCTGTATTGCATTTCACTGCAAAATGACGAAAACACTCCATGTTGGGCATTGCTGGTTACTCTGTACTGAAACAAAAATTGGATGGAAAAGATTGTGTTCCTCATACATTTAGGGAATGGAAAGTTGAACAGTATTTAGGGAAATCTTAGAAATTCCTATTCTGGAATTTGCTATTAGAGCAGGGGGTAGAATCATCCAGTTGTTTAGGTACAAGAGGCTTGTATTACTTCGGTATTAAGCAGTAGTTAAGGAAGTGAACAGATCAGGAATGCCAAACCTTCCTTGGGTTGTTACCGAGCCCATTCAGGAATTGCTCCTTAAAAGAACAGCGTGGGCTGGGATTGAAGGGTTCAAGTCTGTCAGGCAGGTTTTTGAGGCACAAATACCAGCCTTCCATAGGTTTAAGAGTGCTGGTCTGTGGAAAATGGAAGCACTGATTTAGCAGAATTGCACCACATGGAGAATTAATTGTTAAATGTCAGTATAATTATATTTTAATGAAATAGTGATATCTCTGGGAGTAAGAACTGGTGAGGAATAGTTACTAAGGCAAGAAACAATTTAGACTTTGACTTTCGCAAATGATTCTCAAGATGTTTGGCAGCCAAATACTCTTAATGCAGGGAACACCTATAGACACTTTTATTCCAGATTAAGAGACTGAAATAACCTCAATTTGTTCATTCTGTACTGATAGTAATGGCGTCTGAATTACTGTACTGTGCATCTGTTCATCTTGTTTCCCTCATGATTTTCTTGTGCAGTGATCAAATTTTACCAGTTTTATATTATTAGAAATGTTTTACTACATTCCTACGTACTTAAGAATCATGTAGAACAAGCTAACAGTCAAAATTTTAATTTAGTATCTACGAGTTAAATGTGTGAGGGGAAAAAAAGTCTTGTCACATCTCATAAAATGGGGGAGTTACTTTTAAGGAGTGTAGCTGAATGCACATATGTATAGACAGTGTTCTCTTTTATAGAGAATCTTGGATTCTGGAAAACAAATGGGTGAAGCTGGGATTGGGAAATCCCAGAGGGCTGGAGGTGACAGTGAGATGTTTCTTTCCACACCAGGAAGAATTCCTTGTCCTGCTCCTCCTGACACGGTGTTGCACCAGCTGGGCTGTGCGGTGAAATAATTACCTTGGAGACATAAGCAGCATTTTATGTGTTTGTGTGTGCTGGTGTTAGAAGATAATGTAGAATTAGAGCAGGTATTCAAAATTAGAAGGGGCAAAGGTCAGGAGGATGCTTGGACTTACGGGGCTGGTTGGACATGAGCTGCAGCTGGCAGAGATGTTCGACATCCTCTGGGATGTCTCTGTTATTTGTGCTCCCCAAAGCTCACCTGGTCATTTTCCAAACTCACTGCAAGAAGGTGCACTGAACTCCTGTGACAGCCTGATGGGAGGAAATTGTTCTCATTCTAAACGCAAACAACTCTTTGCTTCTTGAAATGAAGCAGCAGATACCTGATAATCTCAGGTAGAGGCTTTGAATAAATTCCCATTTGCTGCCCCTGTGAGATTTACAGCAAGGATAAGAGTTTTCAGCTCCAGGAGAATGCCCACTGAGGAAAACTTAGTAGAGACAGCAAATAAATACGTAGAGAAAATAGAGTTCTGTAAGGAATTAACACGTTTGCCTGTATTTGTAAGAGGTTCTACTCTGTTGTGCCCTGCTTTTTTATGCTTTTATGCATCTTTTTCTAAATGTTTCTATTTCTTCCCTTTCTGGTACATCAGTCTGTCATCAGCATTTTTAATTGTGTGTTTTCTGAGCTTGCTAAGTGTTGATTTGCCACTTTCCCAAAGCCCCCCTGGCATTTCCCTGCCCTCCTGCTTCTGCTTTCCAGGATAACTCACGTGGGGACACTAGCTCTGCCAGAAGCTGTTCCAATAGCTCCATCCCAGTTCTGCTGGTATGGAAAGCTCCTGTGTATCCTGTATGTCCTGCCTGGGCTCTCTTGGGTGGAGGTGGCCTTGCCCCAGGGAACCTTTCCAAGGCTGAGATTTAAGTTTGGTCAGAATTGGATTTCACTGCAGATAAGACCTTTCAACGCTTCAAGCCTCACCCATGAGCTGCTTGATGAAAGAAATGTTTATTTAGCTTTTTGTTGGTTTTGGCTCTGCAGCCTCTGGTCTGGGAAAAGGTGCGGTGGTGGGTCTTTCGGTGGCGCTGAGAAAAGTGTGACAAGGAGACGCACGAATTAAAATCTGCATTACTTTTACTGGAAAAAAATGGTAGAGTTTGGTTTTTCTAGATGAAATTATAAGAACTTGGAGTGTGATTGATGGTTGGGTACAGCAAGGGGAATAGTTTTTTCCCTGGATCCCATTGCTCATGTTACTCAGGTACAAGTGCTTCATCCATTCTTTTTTAAGGACTCGTTCCCGCTGGCCGCCCCTCCTGCCGTGGACTGCAAATGGCTCCTCGTTTTTGCAGACATATCTCCTTTTTGTGGAGCTGCACCCCAAACAAACCCAGTGAGAAGATCCAGGTAAAAAAGAACCCCATGGGAGTAAACCCAAGGTCATTCCCTGTTTGTCTCTCTCAGAGCAGCCTCACAACAGCAAACGGAGTGGTGAGGAATGACATGTAGTGAGGGGCAGGACTGTGTGACTCCATGCTTTTCCCAAAGAGGCAGACGAATCCACACCTGTGCGTGACACTTGGGATTCCTGAAAGATTAATCTGCTTCTTCAATTTTACTTTTCTTTGGTGTTTGTGTTCTAAGTGTGCATTTAGTGGATGTAAAGAGAAGAGCATCTCAGGGTAACAATAGGAAACATTCCAGTTTATCCATGGGAGCCTGATGGGATTGCTGTATAAAATTAAGGGGAGGTATAAAAGAAGCTTTTAGTTAAGAAGGTTAAAGTAACATTATAGGTAAAGCAACTTTTTAGAAGTAACAAGTTGTCATCACTGATCAAATAATGTAAGAGCAACTTTAGGGCAGGTTGTCATTCCCAGACCTGTGACCAACTTTCTTGCCACCAGTTTCTTAGATCATTTCTTCATCTTCGGGAAATCTCCCACAGACCCAGACCATTTCACCAGATGTGTTGTTACGGATGGTTTCTGGGCAGTCCTGCTTTTCCTGGGTGTGGGAGGAAAGGTTGGGAAAGCTGGATGCTCTTACTTGAGTCATAGGACTCGCCACATGTCCCACTTGGGTGGCTTCCCTGGTGAGGGCACACCTCGGTGTGTTGGCAGAGAGAAAACAGAGGTAGTTATTGAGTGGTGAGGGAGGAAGGCATTCTCCTTTATTTATCCATCCTATGGCATGAGGAATTCGTGGAATCTCTCAGGAGCTCATGTCGGGGCTGTCCCCCTGTCCTAGGTTACAGTGTAAAATTATGCCCAAGGTATGTATTCTATCAGNGTGCTGCGTGTCTGCTCTGCCTCATGCTCCCCCTGTGTCCTTGCACCTTTTTCAGGTCATTGCCCTGCCCAAAAGGTGACCCCTGTGGCCTTCCTCTGGGCAGGCTATTCAAAGGTTGTCTTCAGTGCTCTGAGTTTTCCCTGTTCTGCTACAGGACAGGAGGGACTATTTCCACCACTTGCTGTTGGGTGATGTTCTTTCTGTGTAGGGACTTGTCATCTCCTGCCCTCTCACATGCCTCCCTTGTGCTCCTAGCTGGGATGCAGGAGAAGGCAGGTGCCCTGGGCCATGCAGGAGCCCTCAAGGTGGGGATGTTGGGATGAGAGATCCCTTTCCTCACCACGACTGGGAACATGGTCTGTATCCCACTTACAGGAGCAGGGAATAAAGGAGCTGTGTGGGTGGCAACCAGAGGGCAGCTGTTCAGGCCAAGTTAAAATACCAGTGTTCAGGCTGGGGGGATTTAAGCAATGCATAATTCTGGTCACTCTTTGAAGGCTGATTTCTCAAGCCTTTAGCCTACAAACTCAGTTTGGACTATATTTGAGGCTGTATTAGCTGAACCACCATGATCTGTGTAAAACGCAGGCCGGGTTGTAGCCCCCTTCAGTGTCCGTGGACAGTCTGGGTGCCAAGGGAGAGTTCCTTCAGCCTCCCGAATCTGCACGCTTCAGAAACTTCCCGGTAGAGAACAATTGGTTCTCAGGGCTGGAGCTGTGTGAGAACACTGAGCAGTCCCTGCCCAGTGCAGGGCCATGGAAAGGCGTGTCAGGTGTGGTGTGAGAGATTATTATCCATGGCAAGGGACCAGTCATGCGAGCCAGTACAGTTCTTATTGACATTTTTGGGGGAGTTCAGTTGAGCTGAACACCAATATTCCCATAACTACTGAAGTACTGCTGCCCCCTCACTCTCCTCACTGCCTTTATTTGCATTTTTTCTCCTGATGCTTTGCCTCACTTCGTGAGAAATACGAAGACGCAACCACCTCCCAGAAAAATCCCTGCTCGACAGGAGTTGCCCTGCCCACAGCATCATGTCCAGATGGTTTTGAACATCCCCAGGGAAGGAGTCTCCCCAGCCCCTCTTTGGAGAGGCTGCTCCAACACTCAGTTGTTCGAGTGCTGCTCTTTGCTCTCGGAGTCCCTGATCCCGTCGGTTCCTTGTCACCGGAGGTATCTGTTTCAGGGAAGGACAGGCCAATTCCCAGCTCGTTCAGTCCTGCCGACGGACAAAGGCTGGGAGGAGCTGTGGTTACACAGCAAAGGAGCGGAGGGGAGGAAAAGGGCCTGGGAAGAAATTTTAGCCAAAGACTTGTTCTGTGAGGCAAAAACAGAAAGGCAAAGGGAAAGTTGGCCAGGAGAATATGGAGGTGTCCAAGGCCAGGTTGGATGGTGATGGCTTGGGAAGGCTGACCTGGAACAGAGACTGGACAGAGCTAGAGACTAAAGCAGGTATTGATTGACAGGCTGCCAGGATCCACCTTGGGCAAGACAGGAACCTCACCAAGGCTGCGCCTAAGGTGGACTAAGAATGGTCACAAAATGGCTGACCGGTCACGAGACCTTACATTTTTATAAGTTTTGGTTCATTTGCATATTGGGGTTTAATTGTCCAATTACAGCCTCAGGCCGTGAGGTCCCATCCTTCTTGTTCCTCCCTTCAGTCCACCGTTGTTTATGCTTTTGGGCCTGAAAATTGTCCTTGGTCTCCAGCAGGAAAAGGATTTGTTTTGTCTACCTACTCTGTGAAGAGAACTGACACTTAATATGAGGCTCAGAACTACATCCCTAGGCAGCACAGAATCCGAAAATATGAAAGCTAAAGCTTAAGGCATCAACAGGGCTAGTGGAAGGTGTCTCTGCCCCTGGCAGGGGCTGGAATCGGATCGGTTTTGTGGTCTCTTCCCATTCAAACCATTCAGTAATTCTGTGATTCATTCCGTGATTTAGGCTGGTAGCTTTCTGATTGTATCACAGGAAGAAAATGCTAATTAGTTTCACCCTGGAGCTTGATAAACCTGCAGCCAGCCCTTCCTGGCTCACATGTGGACTGGAAAACCCTTTCCACTTCACTTCTGGGCATTTCTGGGCTGGGAAGTGTCTCTGTGTTTCCCAGCATCACCTTTGCTTCTCACTGTCTGTTTCAAAGGATGGCTTTCCTCAGAAAGCGTGCTCTTTTGCTTTTAAAAGGCCTAAACGAAACCAAAATCTGCTGCTCAGCTTGGCTGATATTTTAACTTGAGATCCCAAATCCCAGTTTATGGCATTAGTTGAAATTTACAGTAATGTGTGTTTCTGGTTTAAAAAAAGATGATTTTTGGTTTTTTTTCAGGGGTTGAGGAGGAAGAACAAATGCGTGTCTCCTTGTCCATGTGTCGGCATCCTACATTTGTGTCCATGTATCGCTGTCCTCTGTGCCAGCCCAGCCCTTTGGCATCTTGGGCTGCTTTTTCCCAGGGCTGGAAGCTGGAGTATCCCATTGGAGCTATTCCCGCAGCAGAGCTGCTTTCTCTGTAGACAGCCTGTTAGACATCCACCGCTTTTTTTCCCTTTTCATCTTTTTTCCCCTCCCGTTTTCCAATGCCCCCCTTCTTCCCGCTGCAGTCCGTGGCTGGGGCTGTGCTGCCACCTGGCGTCAGCTCCCGGCAAGCCGGGAAGGAGCATCCTGCTTCTTGGGAAAAGTGGTTTTCTGCTGCCTCTTGGGGTTATGCGACCTTCAGAAAACCCTCATCCACAAACAAATATCCCCCCTCAAAAAGAAAACAACGAAAGAAGGGAAGCGCAGCGACATTTTTGGCATCTCCTAGAGAGCTGCAGCTGCCTCCCTGGGAGGGGGTTTTATTGGATGTTATGTATTCTTTATTATAATTTTTTATTAGATTATGCAGTTGGGATTTGAGCCCTTTTGCAGTATCCTTTTCCTTATCCCTGTTCCTTCATCTCTATAATAAATCAAGTGGAGTCTTCCACGTGTTATCCTTGTCCCGAAGGATCCCTGTGGTTTAGGAGATGTGTTTTCCCACTAATTTCCCATATTTACATCTTCTGGGTTGTGCAAGGCTCCAGGGGCAAAACCAGGCCCCTGCCTGGTCAGGAGCAAAAGTCACGGCCATGAATATGCTGGGCTTTGGGATTGAAGGCTGGGAAAAGAGGAGGGTAATGTTTATTTTTCCTTAGGAGAATGGGAAATTACTCTACTTTACAGGGAATCTCCCTGGCAAATACTAA